>JAULBW010011813.1:0-11003 GCA_032358265.1 Vaucheria bursata
TGTTGAGTTTAACGGCACGCCAAGAACAAAACACGCAAACGGGCGATATGACCATTGTGTTGCCAACGCTCAGCTATTATTTGAACGCCTTCTATCCGTTTAAGAACGAATCGCACGTGCGACAAAGCGCCATTGATAAAATCAAAATGTCGTATCGCGTAGAAGCCACCAATCAATTGACAGGAAAAGATTCTACCATCATTAAAGGCGATTGGTTAGAAAATTTGCGCTACGGTTTAAATCAATCCATACCCATCTCTACCAATTTTAATATTCTGAAATTCATTACGGCTACACCTCAATTAGATCTCAGCTCTATGATGACCACTAAAACCATTCGACAAGTCTACGTTGAAGAGTTTATACCTACCAAAGATGGTGAGCGCGATAGTTTGGTGACCTCTGTAAAAACAAACACTGTAAAAGAATTTGCGGTGGGCTATGATGCGCGCTTCTCGACAAATTTTTCGACCAAAGTGTATTTCGATTATTTTTTTAGAAAAGGAAATCTAACGCAGATTCGGCATTTAATGATTCCAAACATCACGTATAGTTACCGTCCTGATTTTGGTGAAGAGCACTACGGTTTCTGGAAACAAGTGCAGCTCGATTCCTTTGCCAACCGCGGTTATTATAGCATTTTTGACAATAGCATTTATGCTGGCCCAGCGCGTGGCAAAACCAATTCAATTGGCATTAGTTTAAGTAATAACGTAGAGGCAAAACTCAAACAGAAAACCGATACAGGCACCACGTTTAGAAAAGTGAAACTGTTACAAGATTTAAATCTTAACACCAGTTACAATTTTGCGGCAGATAGTTTTCAGATGCAGCCTATCAATATTAGTGCACGTACCGTGGTGCTCAAATATTTTAATGTGGTGGCCACTTCATTATTAGATCCCTATGCCTATGATCACACCAACAATCGTCGTATGAGCGATTTTGCATACAATCACGGCGAAGGCATTGCACGATGGACCCAAGGCAGTTTAGCGGTGTCTACCGGCTTTGGTAGTAATATGTTGCAAGCCATGCAACGCGCTAAAGAAAAACCTCAGCTATCGAGTGGCGTTGAAAGTGGCATACAAAATGATTTAGGCAATGGCGATAACTTGGCTTGGAACATAAATATTTCTTATGTGTTGGGCTTAACTAATTACAATGACCATCGTTTACAGCCAAGCCATACTGTTCAGTTTAGCGGCGATATTCAACCCACTAAATATTGGAAAATTGGCATGAGCTCGGGCTATAGCATCGAAACCAAAACAATTAGTCGTACACAGTTTAATGTGACGCGTGATTTAAAATGTTGGCAAGCAAAAATTGAATGGGTGCCGTTTGGTATCGGACAGCATTACTCAGTGGGCGTGAATCTGAAAGCTTCTATGTTGAGTGATATCAATCTCAAGAAGCAAGGAATTCCTAAATACAACAGTGTAAATTAAGAGCTTTTAATTTTAGTAACGAGGGCAGTAGTT
The DNA here is from genome assembly GCA_032358265.1 of Vaucheria bursata. Classification (NCBI taxonomy): domain Eukaryota; class Xanthophyceae; order Vaucheriales; family Vaucheriaceae; genus Vaucheria; species Vaucheria bursata. Next base: position 1,485 of record JAULBW010011813.1, read on the forward strand.
GAATAACCTTGTACTAATGGTATGGTGATCACTTGTCCGCCGTTTGCAAGCACTACATCATGACCCACCACCTGTTCAATGGCATAATCATTGCCTTTTACCAAAATATCGGGCTGTAAAAACGTAATTAAGTCTAATGGCGTTTGTTCATCAAACATCACAATGGCATCAATGCAAGCTAATCCTGCCAATACAGCTGCACGGGTGTCTTCGTTGTTATACGGGCGACCCGGTGCTTTTTCGAGGCGACGCACAGAGGCATCAGTATTTAATCCTAAAACTAAATAGTCGCCTAAATCGCGGGCTTGGCAGAGATAGTCTACATGCCCAGGATGAAGGATATCAAAACAACCATTGCTGAAGACTACTTTTTTTCCAGCGCCATGCATAGCAATGATGCGCCCTTGCATCATTTCACGCGAAATGATTTTGTCTTTGAGTTGTTTATGAAACGACATGTTTCTTTTTATTATAAATAGGTAAAAAGATCAAACTTAAAATTCCTAATACCACAACCAATACAAATTGACTGGTCCAGCTCAACCAAGGTAATGCAAACGCAGAGACTTGATCCACATGAAAGGTGTATAACAAGATGCCACCCACGATGGCAGGATAGGCGCCCAGACCGCCTGGCGAAAAGATCACGCCAAATGTGCCAAATAACAAGAGTGTTAAACACTCACTTTGTCCCAATTGTGATGTGCCCGGTAATGCAAAAAAGCATACGTAAAGCGAATAAAAATAACAGGCCCAAATCAGGAGACTCAATACAACAAATTGAATTGGGTTTTTCATTTTGCGAATCGACCCAATGCCTTCGCCCATACCTTTGATGATGCCACCCAGCTTGCCTTTTAAAAGGCCCGCCATTTTTTTGCGCAACATAAAAAAACCTACAACCATGGCCACAACTACTACTGCGAGCACAATCATTTTAGTAGGATTTTGTCCGAGGTCCGACAATTTTGAACGGAGGGGATCAAATACTAATTCATTAGCCAGCCCAATGAGTTGCGTAAATTGAAACGCGAGTGTCAACACAAAAATGAAAAGAAACAAAATAAAATCGATGATGCGTTCGGTAATAACGGTCCCGAAACCGACTTCAAAGGGCACTTTATCGTAGCGTGCCGCCAAGGTACAACGCGTCACTTCGCCCATGCGTGGAATGCCGTAGTTGGCAAAGTAGCCCACCAGCACGTGCGCTGTGGCGTTTGCTAAATTTACTTTGTGGCCGAGTGGTTCGAGCAAATAATTCCAACGAAAGGCACGCAAAAAATGAGAGAGTAAACTTATGCCCATACAAATCCAGATATAGAAATAATCTGCATTTGTAAACGCGTCAATGATTTTATCTTTTTGTGGTGCGACTTGTTTTACTGAGAGCCAAATCAACAAAATACCGATACTTAAGAGCACAATAAATTGAAGAATGGAGCGCGTTTTGCTAGCCGCCATAGATGATTATTTAAGTTTGTTGGTGGCAGTGTCTGGAAACACTACCCAAGGGCGGAAGCGCTTTGCTTCTTCAAAGTCCATGGCCGCATACGAAATAATAATCACTACATCGCCTAAACTTACTTTGAGCGCAGCGGGACCATTGAGGCAAATGACGCCACTTCCGCGCTCACCTTTGAGCACGTAGGTAACAAAACGTTCGCCATTATTTTTATTAAGCACATGAACTTGTTCGTTCTCTATGAGATTTGCAGCATCCATAAGATCTTCATCAATCGTCACGCTGCCTATATAATCCAATTCTGCCTGTGTAACAGTCACATAATGCAGCTTGGATTTCATCACCTGAATTTGCATAGGGCAACAAATTTAGGGTTTTTTATTGGTACGATCTCAAGTTTAAACCCAACAAAATCAATAACTTTACACAATTTAACCAGACATCAAAGCGTTATTTATACTCTGAAAAGAATCATCTTAATATGGATCGCTTTTTTTTTCCTGGGCCAGGTTTTTTCTCAAGAAAGTGATGGCTACGGGGTAAATCTTCGTCCATTCTACAAACAAAAAATTCATTTCGGTTTTACCATCGCGGGTAATAACGACGATTTTCGAATTAACACCGTTCCGAATTCACTCTTGCCCGATACCATTATGGGCGACTCTCGGTTCCGAGTCAAAACTATTTATTCAAAAGCTAGCAAGGGTTTTGCCATTGGCTTAGTGGCCGATGCCCGCGTATTTGAGTATGTGCGATTACGCTTTACACCCAATATTAGTTTTGGTACGCGTAAAATAGATTATACGTTTGCCACTCCTGACAGAGATAGTACACGAAAGTTTCAAAAAACTGTAGAATCAGTGTTTTTGATTTTCCCTCTAGAAGCTAAAATTCAAAGCAAACGTTCTGGTAATTTTTCAACCTACGTCATTGGTGGCGGTGGCTATACCCTAGACTTGAGTGCGCGTAAAAAGGCAGGTACCGCAAGCAGCGGTGGGGCAAACCAATTAGATGACAACGTTAAGTTACAACGCGATGACTTTTTTTACAGTGCGGGTGCTGGTACGGATTTTTATCTGCAGTATTTTAAACTCGGGCTAGAACTTAAGCTCCTCATTGGCACAAAAAATTTATTAAAGAAGGAAAACAGCGTCTTTTCAAATAGCATCGATAAAATTCGATCGCGGATGGTGGTGTTTAGTATTACTTTTGAAGGATAATTATTGAAGACTAAAACTCTTCCCTATGCAAGCACGAATTGAATTACAGGTAGCACCTGAAACAGCTGCTTCTGAGTCTTTACTCAAAGAAGAGATCCGCGAACATCTCGGACTCACGCATCAAGATTTACTCTTATTTCGCATTCGTCGCCGCAGTATTGACGCGCGCGGAAGAAAAATAAAAATCAATCTCAGCATCGAACTCAGTGTGAATGAAGCACTGAGCGAAGAAGAAATTGTTCTTGAGTATCCCGATGTTTCTACTGCAACAAAAACGTGTCACATCATTGGCGCTGGTCCCGCTGGCTTATTCGCCGCCTTACGTTGCATTGAATTGGGCATAAAGCCCATTGTTATCGAACGTGGCAAGGATGTAAAAGCCCGTCGCCGTGACCTTGCCGCTCTCAATCGCGAGCACCTTGTGAATCCAGAAAGTAATTATTGTTTTGGAGAAGGTGGTGCCGGTACATATAGCGATGGCAAATTATATACGCGCTCAAACAAACGGGGCGACATTCAAAAGATTTTAAAAGTGTTGGTATACCATGGTGCTAGTCGCGACATTCTTGTAGACGCGCATCCCCACATTGGCACCAATAAATTGCCGCAATTGATCGAACAAATGCGCATGACCATTTTAGACAAGGGTGGGGAAGTTTGGTTTCATTCGAAATTGATTGATCTAAACATTAAGGATGAAAATATCAGCAGCATTCGCATTTTAAAAGATCAACTTGAGCTCGAAGTGCCCGTTCAGAAATTGATTCTAGCCACTGGACATTCCGCTCGCGATATCTACGAACTCTTGCACAACAAAGGCATTCACCTAGAGGCAAAACCATTTGCACTAGGAGTGCGTGCAGAACATCCTCAAGAATTGGTGGACAGTATTCAATACCATTGCAGCACACACGATGAGGTAGTGCACAAGCGCCAGTTCCTGCCAGCAGCGAGTTACAGCCTCGTTCAACAAGTAAAAGGAAAAGGCGTGTATTCGTTTTGTATGTGTCCCGGAGGTATCATTGCCCCTTGCGCCACGGCACCTGGCGAAGTCGTTACCAATGGTTGGAGCCCGAGTAAACGCAACAACCCTTATGCTAACAGTGGCATCGTAATTAGTCTCGACGAAAAAGATTTTCAACCCTATAAAAGTTTTGGTCCTTTAGCTGGACTACAGCTGCAAAAAGAATTCGAACAACGCGCTTGGCATTTCGGTGGAGAGCGGCAAAGTGCACCAGCACAGCGGATGATTGATTTTACAAACGGTCGGCAAAGTAATACCTTGCCCGATTGCTCGTATCAACCTGGACTTAAAAGTGTAGAAATGCGTAGTGTCTTGGGCAAAGAATTGGGCGGAATATTAAGTGAAGGTTTTAAAGCATTCGGTAAAATGATGCGCGGATATTTAAGCAATGATGCTGTGATAGTGGGAGTAGAGTCACGCACCTCCACGCCAGTGCGAATTCCGCGTCATCCACAAAAACTACACCACGAACGAGTGCATAATTTATTTCCGTGTGGCGAAGGGGCTGGCTATGCGGGTGGTATTGTAAGTGCAGCCATGGATGGCGAGCGCTGCGCTGAGGCGGTGTCATAGTTTCTTAATTTACGTCGAAATGGAAATGTCTTGCGTCAGATCACAATGATCTCGGCTATAAGAAATGCTTTTATCCCATTTAGGAGACTATTAACACAAAAAGGCCAATTCTACGCAAAATCGCCAAGCACCGCCAAAGCGCAAAGAGGAACCGTGCCTTGCACGGTTGGTTTAAGACGCGAAGTGCGTTAGTGTTTAACTGCTGTTGAGTCACGCTTAGCGTCTTTATTTTTTCTTTCGCCCTTAGGCGGAAGAAAAAATCGTCTTGATTAAAGCTCTTAAAATATACTAGCAACTACAAAAATGAGTCTTGATTGATTTTTCATGGCTTTGAGGTTATACTTTGTAACTATGCAACACCCTGCCATTTAGAATTTAAAATTCATCATTTATAATCTCTACTTGCGTCTTTGCGCCCCCTTTCCGTCTTTGCGTAGAAATGCGGCAAGCACGTGAGATATTGTCGCCACCATTATGGGACTCGAAAAACACACTAATTATTTCTAAGTTTTGTAGCTAGGGAGAAACCAGGCTTGTTCGATGGGTTCATGACACGAAGTAAAAATTAAGACGAAATATTTCAAGGGCTCCATTAGGTAGATTTGCTGTATAATGAAACACATCTTTAAGCGCCATAAAAAATAAAATCAGAACGAGTGATTCACGTGCCGGAGAACAATGTTTTATTACCTTTGGTTTAGATTTTATGGCCAGAATATTAACCGGTATTCAAAGTACCAATGTGCCCCATTTGGGGAATTTGTTAGGCGCAATTTTACCTGCTATTGACATGAGCAGAGACGCGGCTAATGAGAGTTTATTGTTTATTGCTGACTTACACACGTTAACCAGCCGCAAAGAACCTGAGTTTATTAAAGAAAGTACCCGCGCTGTTGCTGCTACATGGTTGGCTTTTGGACTCGATCCTATGCGCAGTATTTTTTACCGTCAAAGCCGCGTGCCGCAGGTAGCAGAGCTGACCTGGTACCTCAATTGTTTTACACCTTTTCCGATGTTAGCCAATGCGCATTCGTTTAAAGATAAAAGTGAACGTTTGAGTGATGTCAATGCTGGTTTATTTACATACCCGGTTTTGATGGCAGCAGATATTTTATTGTACGACGCACATTTTGTACCTGTAGGTAAAGATCAAGTACAACACTTAGAAATGGCTGCAGACATTGGCCGCGCTTTTAATCATAAAATGGAACAAGAAGTGTTTGTGATTCCACAAGCAAAAATTGATAGCCGTGTGATGATTGTACCGGGCACGGATGGACAAAAAATGAGTAAGTCCTACAATAACTTCATCAATATTTTTCTTCCTGAAAAAGACTTGAAAAAAGTGATTGGTGGTATAGTTACAGATAGCAAGGGCTTGGAAGAGCCAAAAGATCCAGCTACTGATAATGTGTTTAAGATTTTTGAATTGGTAGCTAGTCCTGAACAGACAGCCGATCTCAGGGCTAATTATTTAAAAGGTGGTTTCGGTTACGGACATGCTAAGGCAGCTTTGTTGGAAGTGATTCTTACTAAATTCAAAGAGCCACGTGAGCTTTACACCAAGTACATGGCCGATCCGGCGATGTTGGAAAAAGAATTACAGATTGGCGAGAAAAAAGCGGCCCTCATTGCGAACGAAAAATTAAAGCAAGTACGTTCTATTTTAGGCTACAATTAATTGAGATGGCGCGATTAGAAGTCCTGAAAACCTATAAATTATTTATCGACGGAAAATTTCCGCGCAGTGAAAGTGGACGCGTGTTTCCTTTCAAAAACGCGAAAGGCAAATTGATCGCGCAAGTATGCAAAGGTTCTCGTAAGGATTTTAAGGCCGCTACGGTTGCCGCTCGAAACGCACAGCCAGCTTGGTCTGCACGCACACCCTACAATCGCTCACAGATTTTATACCGCATTGCTGAGATGTTGGAGAGTCGCGCTACTCAGTTTATTGAGGAGATGATTGTGCAAGGACTCACAAAGAAAGCAGCCGAAAAAGAAATTCAGCAATCGGTTGATCGACTCGTGCATTATGCAGGTTGGTGTGATAAATATGCGGCGGTCTTTAGTTCCGTAAATCCTGTTAGCTCTTCTCACCTCAATTTCTCTCAACCAGAACCCATGGGCATTGTAGCGGTATTTGCAGCTGAGAAATTTCCTTTGACTGGTTTAGTAAGCATGATGGCCCCCATTATTGCAGGGGGAAATACCTGTATGATGTTGGCATCAGAAACCTATCCTTTAAGTGCTTTGAGTTTTGGAGAAGTGTTAGCAACCTCTGATGTACCAGCCGGCGTAGTGAATATCATCAGTGCCGAACGGGCAGAATTAGCGGGGCATGCAGCTGATCACCGTGATATTAATGCATTGGTAGTTGCTGATGCTACGATTGCAGAGCGTAAAGAACTAGAAACAGCTTGTGCTCAAAATTTAAAACGTTTTTTTAAATGGGACTTAGATTGGTCGAAAACCGAATCGCAAAATCCCTACCTCATACTTGACCTTCAAGAAATCAAAACCACTTGGCATCCCCTTGAAAACACTGGCACAACAGGCGCAAAATACTAGCTGTAACTTTTTGATGTGGCCCCCCGTCTTATGCAAAAGACGGCACATGAAACTAAATACCTTCCTTTTCTTATTAGTAATGATTTCAATTTCACTGGGCGCGCAAACACGCATTCAAGGGAACATTGTTGATGCTGGCACCGGTGAGGCAATCGCCTTTGCTAATGTGGGCGTACCGGGACGCGGCTTAGGTACGGTAAGTGATGAAAATGGAAAGTTTTTAATTGTGGTGCCCGATAGTTTAGCGACAGAGGTTTTGCGTTTTTCGTGTATTGGTTACAAGGCCCAATCATTCGCCATAAAAACAGGTCAATTTGAAACTGTAAAATTGGCGGCAGAAGTGCTGCGTCTTGATGAAATCACCGTAAAAGCCCCCAAACTAAAAATCAAAATGGCGGGCAATGATACGCGGCAGGCCTTTATGAGTGCGGGATTCAAAGAAAACAACTTGGGAGCGGAAATGGGTGTGCGGATCAATATCAAAAAACCAAAGACGGAAATTCGCCATTTTTACCTCAATGTGGTTCGAAATACCTTAGACACCAATCTGATTTTACGTCTTAATATTTACGCCATTGACAAAGACGGCATGCCAGGAGAAAACATTTTAAAGGCGCCCATCTACTTAAAAGCAAAAGCCGGCAAAACTTTATTGGAAGCTGATCTTCGCGCTTATAACCTTGTTGTGGACGATGATGTGTTTTTATCCATCGAGTGGATCAAGGATTTGGGGGACGCTACAAAATTGTTTTTTTCAGCAAAAGTGGGCGGCAGCGATTCTTACTACCGCAAGGCCAGTCAAGATGCTTGGCATAAAATTCCTGGATTTGGTTTGGGGCTACACGCTGAAATAGCGTATTGATTAGATAGAACCTTTGCTGCTGCCTTTCACACGCTTGTGTTTGGCGTGGCTCGGACAGGCATCGCAACGGTTTTTTTGCATAAAGCAAGATTCCATTGTGCTAAGCACCATGGCAGCTGCGGAAAGTAAAACGAGGTATCTTTTTAGCATGTGATTGTCTTACAAATATAAGCGATAATTTTTGTATTTTTATCTGCTTGAAAACGGGTGTTTTCGCGGCAACGTAGCGCTTGGAGCACCCAAAAAAACTGCATTTGAAACCATTCGGACATATAGGTCGGTATTTTATGTTGATGTACCGTGTTTTTGCAAAACCGCAAAAAGCGAGCATGTACATTCGGCAAATCATTCTTGAAATTGATAGCATTGGTATTTCTAGTTTAACGCTAGTAGCCATTATTTCTGTATTTATGGGCGGCATTATTGCCATTCAAACAGCCAACAGTATTGATAGTCCTTTAGTACCACTCTACGCCGTTGGTTTTACAACGCGTGAAAGTATTATGTTGGAATTTAGTCCAACCGTAGTGTGTTTGATCTTAGCTGGAAAAGTGGGATCGAACATTGCCTCTGAAATCGGTGCCATGCGCATCACAGAACAAATCGATGCCCTAGAAATCATGGGCATTAATAGTGCTAGTTATCTTATTTTTCCAAAGGTAATGGGCGCCATTATTATTTTTCCGTTCTTAATTGCACTCAGTATGGTTTTGGGTATTGCCGGCGGATACATTATGGGCGTGGGCTCAGGCGCTTGCACAGCCTACCAATACACCTATGGCATTCAAGCGTTTTTTGAGCCTTGGAAATTGTATTACTCCTTTACAAAAGTATTGGTGTTTGCTTACATCATTACGTCGGTATCATCGTATTACGGTTACTACACGCAAGGGGGGGCACTCGAAGTCGGCCGCAGTAGCACCAATGCTGTGGTATACAGCAGTATCTTAATTTTACTCTTTGGTTTAATTCTCACTAATTTGTTCTTGAACCATTGATTGAAATCAAAAATATCAATAAGACCTTTGGCGATCGCCATGTGGTGCAGGATGTGTCTTTTCAGTTTGAAGAAGGCAAAACTAATCTCATCATCGGTGAAAGCGGTTGCGGTAAAACAACCATCTTAAAACTGATGGTAGGTCTGCATGCTCTAGATAGTGGCGAAGTGCTGTACGACGGACTTAATTTCCCTTCACTCGATAACAATCAAAAACAAAATGTGCGCACACAAATTGGCATGTTGTTTCAAGGTGGGGCATTGTTTGATTCTCAGACCTTAGAAGAAAATGTTCGTTTCCCCTTGGACATGTTTACTAAACTTAGCAAGTCCGAAAAAAACGAACGTGTGCAATTTTGTTTAGAACGTGTAAAATTAGAAGGTAAAAATAAATTGTATCCTGCTGAATTAAGCGGAGGTATGAAAAAACGTGCAGCTCTGGCTCGTGCCATTGCTAATAATCCCAAGTACTTGTTTTGTGATGAACCTAACTCAGGCTTAGATCCTAAAACATCCATTGTAATTGATTCTTTGATTGCGGACATTACACATGAGTTTGGCATGACCACAATTATTGTTACGCATGATATGAATAGCGTGATCGAGATCGGCGATAAAATCATGTTTGTGCACAAGGGCCAAAAATGGTGGTCGGGCGATAAATCACAGATCTTCAACAGTGGCAATCAAGAAATGTCTGACTTCGTTTTTGCGAGTGAATTTATTCGCAAAGTCATGAAAGGCAATCACTAGAGTTCTTCTTGAATTTCTAACCAACGCAAGCCCTTTGCATCTAAATCATCGTTGATGACT
>JAULBW010011824.1:0-10998 GCA_032358265.1 Vaucheria bursata
CGTTGCTAGAGTTCACTTCTAGCAACGCAGTAATATATACTGTATGATTTATGCTCAAATGTTTGTTTGTATTACAGCAGTGACTCCTCAGTTAGCAACAGCATGATTGTGCAAGATAGCAGAGATCTGCTTAAAGCAAAGAAAAGAGTGAAAAGATGTTGAGAGAAATTATCTATTTAGAAAGCAGAGATATAGCCTAGCCAATTATGCATTTTTAGAGATATATCTATGGATATTGGGGTTGTTTTTGATGGAATATTACGAAAGAATGTATAAGGTTAGGAATTTGTGGGAAATTGGAGATGATATTGGAACCTAATAGAAATGAGATACTGAGATTTACTTTTATGCATGATAATTATGACATGGGAACGTAGTATTGTGACAATATCACTGTAGAGTAAACCAGAAGGATCTACCCTATCACAAATTTTATTGTAGAACATAATCTAAGAGGCATTGAATGGTTGAAATGCTGATGACAAATTTTTTGCCAATTTAGTACTTGTTTGTTCATGCATTATTTTTAGTCGTATGTTAAGCAGTTGTTTAGGATCAGTTATGTTTATGTCAGAATATTTATTTCTCTAATGCTTGGATTACTCCTAATTTTACATGTTGAACTGATTACCCTGACTTCTACACGCATTTTACAAAAGAGTTTTGCAACATTTTATTTAGCAATTTTAAAATATAAATTTCTACAACGACATTTTACAAAGCTCATGAGGTTATCTTCATGTGGCCTACATAAAATGTTTAGATTTTTCATTTCACTCTCTACTATCGCTTTAGCAATATGCGCTATTTTGCTGGTCTCCCTGGAACTCCCTGGAGCCATCACGTTATAAGTCATTTTCTGCTTTTTTGTTTGTCTAATATAATTGTTTCTATATATATTTATTTTTTGCTGTTTTTTCTTATCTTGTATTTATTGCATGACACTGTATTGGCATTACACTGGTACAAGTTAACATTTCTGTCTGAATTTCTTAATTTAAGTGGGCACATTAGAGGAATTTCCCTGTCACTGAAACATTCAGCGAGTACATGTTTTAGGAACAGTTTTAGCAAAAAATTATTTTACTAATAAGTAAAAGAAATTTTTTCCTTTCATTATTTGACAAGTTTTTTGTTGGCCTCAAAATTGCTCAAAACACAAGGAGATATTCGGATTTGAGAAAGAATTCAGGACATTTATGATTTTATATCTGAAAATGGCGGAGTTTAATTTTAATGATTTACATTGAAAAATCATAACAATGTTTCTAGCAAGTTAATAAATTTTTTAAAATGATATCATGTTATTTGATCTTTGCAAGTTATATTAGAGTATTATTATATTAATTTTTACTTAATTCATAATGCAATATTTTCGATTTTTATTGAATTTGTCTAAACATTTTGTTTATATTTGACAATTTCGGTGTCGAGATATATTATTTGGTTTATATAGATAGTTTTATTGTAGTATGTTTATTGTCATGATAAGAAAATTTTTATAATAATTTGAAAATTAATGTTTTTTTCTTTTTTGCTGTTTGTTCACAATAAATTAAACACAAAGAGTAAATAAAAGGTAGTGTATTTAAATGTATTTTGCTCCAGATTTTAATTAATATTATACAGTAAAGTATGTTTAAATTATATTATATATTTGCAAATGCAAAAGGGTTTGGAATTAGAATAAAATGGAGTATTAATTGATAATGAAGGATATTGATAATTTATATTATACTTTATAATCAAGATGAAAATAGGTCACAAAATTATATTTTTAAATGAAGATCTAGTGAAATTTTTATTTTATAATGGAATAATCAAATACATGTATTTCATTCAATAGCTATATTCATAAATCTTTTATTTCACTATACAGAAGCAAACACACATATTACACCAGGTATAGCTGCTTATTAATGGAATTACAAACATCCAACTTTTATGTTTCCCAGGATGAGCCGTAAAGCTGCACTTCGGTAGGGCCTGTGACTTTACGTTTGTCTGGTATTCGGCCTTCGCTGGCCCCCTCTCGGTCTCGAAAATTAACTGGATCTGCTCTAATATCACTAATTCCTACCATTGCGGGGCCTAGTGAGGTAGAAACTTCAGCCAAAATCTACATTCAAATAAAACATTAAACAGAAATGATTTTATTTCAAAATCGAAATAATTTTGCAGAATAGGATATTGAAAGTTATAAGTTGGCATTTGCACTGCTGTTGCTAGTTCCTCCTTTTATATAGTTGGGGGTAAATTAAGCTAGTTGCAAAAGGCCTGCAAATTTTTTATTAGGTAAGGAAAATGCAGTAGAAATTCAGTTAATACGGCAAGGTCCTATTACACATCATCCTGAATATCCTGATATAATAATAGTTTTTAGGAAATTTTACCTTTGGGTCATTGAAGTGTGTTACTGCCTGCACAATTGCCTTAGCTCTTTTAGCAGCATCTTTACTCTTGAATATTCCGGACCCTACAAACACCCCATCCATACCTAGTTGCATCATGAGAGCAGCATCGGCTGGGGTAGCTACCCCCCCTGCAGCAAAGTTTACCACTGGTAATCTCCCGGTTCGAGCCACCTCAGCCACCAATTCATAGGGGGCTTGCATTTTCTTGGCAGCCACAAAAAGCTCGTCTTCATCCATAGCAGCAATCATTCGAATCTCTTTCTGCACCTGTGCACAGATTTAATAATAAAGTCTTGGAAACTATCAAGAGTTGATCTGAAAATGGAAAAATGTATTACAGAGGAGCCCTTCTTATATATTCTATCTAAATTGTTACTGTAAAACTTTTAAATTATTTGGAAGCTCAGTCCCAATGTCATTAATTTTAAAGAAATCTACTCTAATATGATAAACTATTAAAACAAAACCAAACTAAAAGTTCCTCAGAAATCTTTATTGGTACATCCTTCTTATTTTAATTAGAGTAGTTCTTTTAGTTGATATAATTGAATTTCACAAATTAACCTAAAAATTCTTGTCAGATAGGAATTTTCGAAATTTAAACAAGATGTTTAGAAATTTGAAAATTCAAAGCTAAAGTTTAGAGCATGATTCATTCTCTACATGAGGGAGGCAACTTTAAATAGGTGATAATTTAATTTCGAATACTAATAAAGGAATTTGCTGGTGAACTTTATTGCATTATTGATTGTATGATTTTCCTTGAAATTTCCGTGACATTATCAAAATAGTCCTTTACATTAAAAAATAGATCCCTCGTAGGATAAATTTATATAGAAAGAGAATTCAACAAGCTAAGTTGAATCAGAGAGGATAAGCTCATTTAATTTAAAGCCTTTACCATAATTTTATAATTTGTACAATGTTCTTGAAATTTTCTTACTTAAAAGTAGATTGAGGTCTCATTTCTAATTACTGCCATGTATATTATCATTTTTACATTCGTAAATTTGAGCACTAAAATATTTATTTTTTACAGCCAATTTGTAATCATTTTGGCACTGATAATTTAGCTTATAGATACTAGTACAGTGAACTTCGAACATAACAAATTTACTTCACAATAATTATTGCTTATAGAAACTGAACGAAAAATTCATGTAGCCAAGTCCAGCTCTATTTTTTGGATATATCGACAAATTCTTTACATTCAAAGTTCACTGTACTAGAAGAAAACAATATTTTTTTCAATACTTACATTCATAAATGTAGTTTTTCAATGTACAAAAGGAATTTATAACTGACCTGTCTTGCATGACGAACTGCCTCTACGATGTTACCTGTACCAGCTTCTCCTTTTGTTCGTAACATGGCAGCACCTTCGGTAACTCGGCGCTACATAGAACAATAATAGCATGAATTCAAAATAATAATCCAGAAAGTAATATGTGAATCATGTGTGCACTAAAATTCTATTTTGAAAATCTTAGGACTCCACCAAGTAGAGTTGCAGATGAGTCAAAAGAATGGAAAAACATCAGAATGATCAAAATGAAACATAAATAAAGCACATAAATATGATCGAATTAGATTGGTTAGGATAAGGGGGAGGTCTTGTAGTAATTTGATGGGAACTTTTATCTTCGGTCAACGAATAAAAGTTGAAATTGATCGTACTCTAAAAATTTTAAAGTAATCTTGAAAATGCGAGCATACAAACATGTACAACACATACCAAAGCTTCTCCAAGATTTCGACATCCGCACACAAATGGAACCTTAAACTTGTTTTTGTTGATATGATTATCTTCATCCGCCATTGTTAGAACTTCCGACTCATCGATATAATCAATTTCGATTGCTTGTAGAATCTGGGCTTCAACGAAATGGCCAATACGAGCCTATAAAACAAAAAAACTTGAATGCTTAACTTAAAAATTCAGGCTGAAAACAAACTGCCTGCTGGCCCAAAGGTATGTAAGTTAAGTGATGAGAAAGTTCATGAAAATAGTAACTTGAAGTACAATATATGATCAGTAGTGGTGATTCTCTTTTTTAAACCACATTATCTCAATAAAGACTCTTTTCGATAGATAGACCTGCGCCTTGTAACATATACCCATACACCAAGCACTCGAAATCATTATTGTTCATAAATGTCGATACATCAAACACATGACTGTGTAAAGAAAAAATCTTTAATGCCAATGTTTGGGCAGTGGAGATATAGTTTGTGAATTTCATATCTACTATACCTTTGCCATTACTGGAATTGAAACCGCTTTCTTTATCTCAATAATCATCTCGGGGTCAGACATTCGTGCCACACCACCATCTTTCCTTATGTCCGCAGGAATGCGCTCAAGTGCCATGACAGCGACAGCACCCGCTTCCTCAGCAATTCGAGCTTGCTCAACGTTTACTACATCTAATCATGAGTCATTTTTTATTTAAAAATTGAGTGAGTTGAAATCACTTCCTATTTGAAGAATAATCCTACAAATAATTATCTTTCGATTACCGATGTTAATATAACTCAGTATCTCATGGCATTCGCTTCGGTACAATATGATAATTCGTTTCTTACTACGTATACAATGCATTTTTTCTCAACTATTGCCAACAGTTAGCATGAAAAATCAAGAGATACTGAAGGCGTTTTCAAACGAAACTGATGAGATCATATTGTCTCTACTGAATAGGATTGGCTACTATAAGGTATTATATTCCTAAACAAAAACCTGAAGACAAGCGACAGTCCCAAAAAAAGAAAACAGCGATCTGATAAGTAGTTTAGGTAGTTTAACATACCCATGATCACTCCGCCCTTCAACATCTTGGCGAGACCTGCTTTAACACGAAAAGTTCCTGTAAGAATCGCATTTTCATGCTCGACCTTACCATTCCCATTGAGTGAAATGTTTGAAGATGCCATACTGTATTAAACTGCGAATTAAGAATAGAAATAATTGTAAATTTAGACAACGATGTTTCTATGTGAAAAGAAAACTGAATCAAAGCAAGGCTGAGGTGGCACCTCTTATTGAGAACTATATAGAGCACCACAGTTTAAACGCAATTAGTGAGAGATTTAATGACACTAGCCGCACAATTACGTCAACACTTGTGAATCAGATTAAATTCATGACCTCATTTTAAAAATATTTATTGATGATAACTTTTTTTGATAAACGTCCACTTCTACGTTGGATCAGAAACATTTGAATTTAAGCATCTTTTTATTTTATATTCTTTTATTATTTCTAACCAATCAAATAGATTTTATTTTGTTGAAAGTAACAGTTTTTTTATATCAAGAGATATTAAGTATACTTCAATTTTCTCACAGGTGCTGAATCGCATTCGACTGCATATGCCATCTCTTAGAATGTTGAAAAAGGAAGATAGAGTAAAAAAGTCAGTATCGAAATTGGTTACTAGTACTCGTTCCGTTAGTGAAAGCATCTGCACTATTGATACTGTGATTAAAAAAATAAAAAATTCCAAAAATATTGTAGTCGTTGCTGGGGCTGGAATCAGCGTTTCCTGTGGAATTCCAGATTTCAGAAGTAAAAATGGAATTTATGAATTAGTTCGGTCCTTACATCTAGATTTAGTATACCCTGAAGACTTATTCGATTTAGAATCATTCAAAAATGATCCGGTACCTTTCTATAAGTTTGCTAAGACATTATACCTGGAGGGACATCGACCTAGTTCTACTCACTGGTTTCTAAAAGCATTGGAAGATAAAGGAAAGTTGCAACGAGTTTACACACAAAATATTGATGGACTGGAACATAGTGTTGGACTTAAGAGAGTCATTGCTTGCCACGGTGATATAAACGAAGCTACGTGCTTAGGATGCCATTCAAAATTCAAGGCGGATGACATTAAGGTAAGTTCTTTCATTTCTGTCATTGATCTACATTTCGGCAGTATTTTCGTTTTCAATACAGAATGTAATCGTGACAGAAGTACTAAAATTTTTTTTGTAAATAAATGTTTTCAGTCCAAACCTATTTTAGGCATTGAAATTCCAGTAACTCTTTATGATTGCATAGCTCTCTATGAAGTTTTACCTATCATAATGCGTGTAGTTGGTATTTGAATGTTTTCCACTTTATAACAATACGGGCATAATAAACAATGTAAACTGCGGCAAACCTAAATTAAATGAAATATTAAAAATAATTTATTACTGCACATCACTGTATGACATAATTTGAATGAAATTCTAAATTAGCTACCTATTATCCGCTGTTTCAAGTTTTACTGCAAAATAACTATTTGAAAATATCACTAAACAATTTAAAGGACAAAAGTATAATCTCACGGAGATATATAGAAATATTTTAATGTGTTCAACAGTTCATTTTTCCAGATTTTCACTCGTTGAAGGATAATGTATGTGAATATGAAATTTTTTATTTATCATGTGCCAGTGAAATTGAGGTGGATGACTCTATGCATCACTTGGCTGATGTCAACATCAAACAAATAACTATATGAGTCAATAAGCGATTCAATTCAGGACTTATTTTGCTTGAATCCTACCCTTTTGATTTTGGCATCCAGATGTTTATTTGAACCTTTATTCGTTTTAAACTTCAATTGCATTAAAAAATGCAATTTTTTATATTTTTAGGTGCAAGTGATGAAGCAGGAAGTTCCAAAGTGCAATAAATGTGCGGACACCATAAAGCCGAACATAACTTTTTTCGGGGAGAAACTCCCAATTATTATAAACCGATCTGTGGAAGCCGATTCTCAATGTGCTGATCTTATCATCGTTCTGGGTACATCATTAAAAGTCGCCCCAGTTTCAAAAATTATTCAAAAAATGCCAAAATCAGCATTTCGCGTGCTTATTAATCGCGAAATGTTGCAACCTTTGAAGAGCGCAACTAAAATATTTGATGTCAATCTTCTCGGAGACTGCGATGTGATTGTGTCACATATAAATAAAGCATTAAAGTGGCCTAGTCTACCCGGTAGTTCCGATCAAAAGTCAAGTACTGCTATTCGTCCCCCTGTTCGAGTACCGCCAAATTCTTATCTATTCGGGGGAATCCCCCTATCGGTTGTTGTGAAAATTGACCCAGGTTAGAACTTGAATTCATATACAAGGGAATCTTATTTTGAGTACTTATTTAAAGATTTTCTTACTAATTTCATTATTTACTAATAGATTGCATCATTTTCCATGATATTTCCGGTGATGTCAAAAATGAGAGCTTGTTTTAATAAGTAATTTTTCTGATAAGAGTTAAATTTATTTGAAAATTCTTAAATTTTACTGAAATTAGACATCATTTTACTGACAACTTTAGTCTAAATGGACAAAAATTGCTCTTTGAATAATTTTCTGTACCTTGTCTTTTTTCATCAAGGTACCCCTTGCCTTGCATATTTTCTTATTCAGCTATAGCCTTATGTACATTAGGAGGTATGCAACAAAATGAGTTCATTTTTTGAGGCAAAAATTTTCTTTTTGGTATTAAAAGAGCAAAGTCATCTTTTCAGGAATGCTCTTTTGAACTTGCCTTCCTTGAGCACCCAGTTTATATTTTTTCATCAAAAAGAATTGGAGGAAAAGTGTCACAATTTTCACCAAACATAGCCACTGGGAATTCTGTATTTGAATAGTACCCATCATAGTTGTTGTATTCGAATAATGCCCTCCCAGGGTTCTACTGATAAATGGAAATGTACGAAGTTCGTTTTCAGTAAGGGTTGTACTTGAACAGTAACCTCACGATTTCATCTTGGGTAAGTTCAATTATATCCCCTAGAGTTTATGACTGGGGTGATACAATAGCCTGAAATACATTTATACATTGACAGTACACTGATATATAGAGGTGCTTCGAATAAAGACTATTTAAAAATTGACAGAAATTTGAAGAAAATTACTAATACTCTCAACTCAACAAGGATATATAAACCAAGTTGCTTACCCAACTTTGCGATACTCATTTTATGATAAAGTTACTATTTGTCAAAACGAATAATTCCTCTTTACATGAAATAATTAATTTACAAATTTCAAATTTATTTTTTCTATGTACCACTTCATTTTTAATTCTAAAAGTACAATAAGTAATCTCGAAAAGTTTACAGATAGAAAATTTTTCCAATTTTTTCTATTTAATCTAGTTTATATTGAACCGATAATTCATCTGGAAATGCATTCAAAAGTGCTATTATGAACAATGGTATCGGACATGAATATATAAATGCATTTTTTCTGAAAAAAGTGTTGCACAAAAAAACTTACGTTATTTTGTACATTATACTCTGGGAGAGGAAAATTTGGATCGGATTTCACGAATCTGGCGGAAGTACCGAATAAATTCGTTATTTCCAAGTATCTTAACTTGGCATAATATGACTTTTTCGTGAATTCGTTATTACGGAAAATTAGTTACAGAGAAAAATTCATTACAAAGAAAAATTTGCTATAAATGAATTCAACATATTTGATGTTTTTTGTACTTTTGTACAGGTGAAGAGAGTGAAGAGCTCGTGACCTGCGATGATTGTGAAAAAAATTTGATTGGCCGATGTATCATTTACACTTGCTCAGTATGTCTCGATTTCGACCTTTGCCTAGGCTGTTACAATCGTGGGACAAGCCCACACTTACGTCGGAAATCCCATGTATTTCGAAGAATGGAAAGAATAAAAATGTCAAAAAGTTGACGTATTATAGAGTTTTCGATCGTTTCTGTTACTGAGGTAATAGCATGTTACTGCTGTTGCTGACCAAAAATAATCAAATAATGTTTATCGAATTCTTTATACATACTTTAGGAACATAATATTTAATTGTAAAAACTATTGTAAACTTCGGATACAACGAATTTGCCTTTACCGAATTTTCACTTACAAACAATATGTAAAAAGTCTTATCAGATTTCAGCTATGACAAATACATTCGATGATCTGGACACATTCATTACATCCGAAGTTTACTGTTTAATAATAAATCAACTTGGAGGCAATTTTCTTCGTCTAAATGTAGACAACAGTTTGAATTCAAATAAACCAACATATTTTTAGCGTTTGCACTTGTGAGATACCCTCATTATTTGGTGGAAGATTTAAATAAATATATGCTATCATTTTCTTCTAAAAGTATATCATGTAACATATTCTGAGAGCTATGGAGTTATTCAAAATTCAAATTTTCCAACTTGAATCATTCAGATAATAAGCAATATTTTAATCTAATTTTTGCGAATTGCATTTCACTAGGTATGGACACAATTAATATTAGTTATTTTTAATTAAGTTTTCTCTTCATAGGTTATTTTTTTCGCGCCCTCAACTTTTTCAACCCTTATTTCTGAATGTTCTCTTATGCATCTCTTAAAAATTTAATCAATTAATGCTAAGAACCATCATGTTAATTTCAAATGCAGAATGAGATCTATTTCAACCGTCCGCATTATTTCGCGTTGATGAAAAATAATGTTACCTGTAAGTTATTAATATTAACATTAATTTAGGTAACTGAAAATTTTGAAAAATGCGAGACTGAACAATTACTTTGGGGAATGAAAGTTTCTTGGCGCTGAGATCCATGCTGAGGCAACTGGACTGGTCATCAAGTATTCACACAAATATTGTTTGTTTATAAATACTGTTGTTTGAACTTATTTCATGTCCTTTGCATTCCTAACCACCAAAGTAATGCAATCATATTTTAGCATTAAATGCTGCAGACGGTGTAGATATCAATTATCCGCGACGAATAATATTTCTATTGGAAAAAATCAATGGCGTACCGAGTGTCGATGAACTTTTTAACCTATTGTACTGAAACAATAAATATATTTTTTCTGAAAGATCATTTTTGACTATTTATATTTTGAAAAAGTCAGTTTCTCACCTTTTCCAATTTTATTATAATATCTGGCTCATATAGTTTTTGAAATGAACAATGCAAATTTGTAGATTTCGTTCATTTCGTTACTCGCGAGCAAGTTACAGCTTCGACGAATAAGAACTCGCAATGTGGTTATGACATGATTATTTCTAAAGCAGAATAATTATTCAAAGAGAATATTGTTCTTGTTCTTGTTAAATGATGTTGAAGTGTAATAATTAAGCCTGAATCAAGTAGCATTCTACATTTCACCTTCCAAATGACATAAAATGTACAAGACTGCATTGAAATTGAAGTAAAAGCGGACTCCGCCTATACATTCTGAAGTTGGCATAATGTAAAGATCTGAAAACTTTGTCCGTATGTGATGCATCAATTGATTATATACATCTGAAAACATCTGAAGGGATAGTGTCCTTCCTCTGACATATGAAAGACATGTCGTCATCAAGCTGATGAATTTCAGATTCGTAGGAACTTCTTTAACACATCTGTATTGAATTTGATATGAGCTAGGTACGGTAACGGACTAAGTATAGTTTAGATCATGAAGTCGATGAACCTAAGCAAAACAATAGTTCCTCTCAATCATATATTCGACACATTTTCCAACTGCATCGTTATAAACCGAAGACACCGTTATGCAGCAATGCAGTCTTACAGCGTACGGCCTAAGATCGCTAGCATCACA
>JAULBW010011835.1:0-10985 GCA_032358265.1 Vaucheria bursata
GCGACGGACTTCTGCAAAACATTACCGTCAATTTGGAAGGCCACTTGGCCCAACTTCGACGCATCACTGAAGCAGGCGTCTACCAAGGTGCAAACGGCGAGTTCGAAGGTGAAATCTATCCGGCTACCGTTCACGGCTGCGCTCTGAAAATTCATTATCCTTATCAGTCGTTGTCATACGCACTTCAAGGCGGCAGACAGCCTTCAATTAAGGCCGAATGGGCCTGTGCTGGCCGCGTGAGCATTCACAAGCTTAACTGCAGAGTGAAAATCTAAAGGGAATTCACGGCGCCCACGGAGGCGCATCGCCTAAGAGCTGTTGGGGATCGTGATTCAACTTTTCGAGATTCAACCATTCTTGGCCCAGCCAGAACGATTGCTCCCACATCCCTTTCTTGCCGACCTTGTCGATGTAGCAGCTACTCTTCGGCACGTAAGTGCCGGAGCCGCAAATGGCGACTTTCATCTGTTGCGGATTGCCCATGCGACTGAGCCACTGATCGAGAGTCAGAGGAGACGAAGAATCGACCGATGGATCAAGGACGAACTTCATGCCACGCACTTGAACGACGGGAGCGACGTGATACCACCAACTCGCCGATCCCCACTGAGTGTAAGGAGTCATGACTCGCAAATTGCCAAACACGAAGGCCTTACGAGGCGCCGGATAACCTGCCTGTTCTAGCATTTCTACAGCAAGCGCTGCCCGCGAATAGCATCCATCCAGAGGATAAAGCCAGGCCGGCCGACGAAGAAAATTATTATCATTGGGAGAAGCGATGAAGCGCTCATCGCGAATTTTGCGAAACCCTTCCGCCAATTGAGTGATGGTCCATTCCGGCGCAGAACTGAGGTAGGCATCACCTTGGTAGCGTTGGGCGGTACTCATCGCACTGTAACCCCACGCCTTGGTGTGGCCGACCTTGGCCGCTACTTCTTCTTCATAGAGTTGATAAGGGACGAAGGGATCGCGGTAGGCACTCTGAGCAAAAACCGCGGAAGTAGAAATGATGAAAACAGTTATCAGTCGTTGAATCATTATCAGCACTCCTTATTGCCTGGATATTCAAGCATGGGTCGATAACGCAGACAGCGTCTTCGTTTGTAAATTCTGTGTAGAAATTTTCAATCCCGCGCGACTAGGAGCGCAATTTTCTCGTCAGTTTAGTAATCAATGCCGTGACGGCCAAAACGGAAACGAGTCCGAGAATGCCATCGAGTAGGAAATTCTTCGTGGCCCCATCTTCGGCAGCGTAGGAAGAGCAGCTTCCGAGAAGGCCACCCATTTCTTTTTCGTTGGGGTAAAGGAAAGTCACTCCATCCACATCGTCTTGTGAGAGATAACTCGGGCCATCGTCGCTCCAGCCGTTGTCTTCGTAGGTCATGACCGAGGCTCGATCCTTACTATGGTTGAGTCCGATGGCGTGACCGAGCTCATGCGTGACGGTCGTGAGTAGGCTTCCGTAGGTGGAGCTGCTCGCGGTCGCAAAATAGGTATTGTTCATAGTGATCTTCGCGGAGCCATTGGCAATGTCTGGGTTGGTCACTCCTCCGGTCCCGGCCGCCAGGGCGCCACAACCGATAATGACCGTTCCTTTCGGAATCGTGTTTGAGGCCAAAGACGTGCTGGAAGTTCCACCGACTGTAAGTTTGAGCCTCGATTCCGGGACATCATTCCAAATCTTCACGGCATCTTTCATGGCCTTCTTCAGATTACTGCTGTTACTGGGACAGCCCTCCGAGGAAACTAAGAACTTGGTGTTCGTGGGCTTACTCAGTTTGTAACTCTTATGAATCAGAATGAAAGCTGAGGCATCGAACGACAGAAGGAACGAGGCGGCTACAATGAACTTAAACATGGCCACTCCTAGAAATAAAAGATTCCACCAAAATTGAACGCATAACTACGATTTTCCGAGGAGAGAGGACGATAAATGAAGAGCTCAAAACGAAGTCCCATCAATTCGAAGATATCTGTGAAACTCGGCAAATTATAATCGGCCCCGAGGTTGAACGTACCGGTATAGGAAGTCTCGCTGCCGCTTGCTTTGTAGGCGGTGGCCGTACCTGAACCATTGGGAATAGTAACTGTTCCCCCACTACCCTTAATCGTTTTCATGAATGTCCCCAGACCGCCGCGAAGGGCCAGGTCTGGAAAGCTTGGCGGGACCCACATGAAGTCATAGAGAATGAAGATGGTGTACATCTTGTATCCACCATAACTGTCATCCGAATTGATGATGTTATGGATGTAGCCGATTTGAGGAGAGAAGCCATACTCACTGGAGAGCTGGAAGTTCTTCCCGAAACTAATTGAGGGGGAGATGGGATTAGTGTCCGCCTTCCGTTCTTATCCTGGACATCATTCAGCGCTTTGCTGATGCCCAGAAAGCCATTCATGGCATGAGCAGAAAAAGGACCTACTAAAACTAGGCACAAACAGAAGAATATTTTTTGCATGACCGATTTTAAGAATTGATGAAACGGCAAGTCTACAGAAAATCACGTCGCAGTTTTCTAGGTCAGCCCCACAACTTTGTAGTGCCTCGTTCCTTGCGGCGTCTCCAACTCGAATTCTTCGTCTGTACGAGTTCCTAACACGGCATCACCGATCGGTGAAAAAATCGAAATGACCAACACCGTTGTCTCACCGATGTTCAACATTGTGCCGCCGGCGGTCGAGCACAAAAAGTAACGACGAGTTTGTCCGTTGTAGGCGATATCGACCAGAGCACCTAACCCGACCTCATCTTCCGAGCTGAAGACACGCGATGGAATTTCTTCGAGCATCTGGAGTTCCAAACGCAATTCTTCAACACGCTTTTGCTGGGCCCCCGCCAAATAACCTGCCTCGATTCCACGGGTATCGTATTTACCGTCCGGCTTTACGTCTCCCTCGCGCGCATAAGACGTCGTGTTGTCACTCACTGCTTCCGCCAGGGCCAATTCGTGACGCACTCTGCTCAGTAGCTGATTCATAATCTGTTCTTTCATCTGGAAAGTTTCCGTCTGATTTTTCATTATTTCCACCTATAATTTCCGCATGGTCATCTTTAGGGCCTATCAACGAGTGGTGAACTACCTCACTTCGCCCATCGCGGGTGAAATCGCTCCTTTAACATTCGACCAGGTCCGCTCAATCCAAACCCACTTCCTGATCATGATCGCGACTGGCGGATTGATGTGGGGTTACGCGATCTTGGCGTACTTTACGATCCTCAATCCCTGGCCAGGATTTGTTGGCCTCATCGCCAGTGGAGTCCATTTTCTCTCACCACTATTCTATCGGTTTAGTCGGAACCTCCTGTTCGTCTCCAGCATCATGATTTTCTCCGGTTTGATTCATCAAAGCTTCTTTGCTTATTTCAGCGGCGGCTTTCACAGCAACGTGATCATTTGGTTCGGCGTACTCCCCTTCGTCGCGGCGTTGATCGTAGGCAAACGAGGCGCCATTTTCTGGTGCATTATCACTTTCATCGTGGCCGCGGGTTTTCTGATCTTGGACCTGAATGGCCATGCGTTTCCGATGGATGATAATGCTCCTCGCCGACTCATCGCCCAGATGTTGATCGTCTTCGGATGGATCTTCCTCAGTGCATTTCTTTGCTCATTTTATCTCTTGGAAGAGGAACGAATTCGCCATCTGCAGCAAGAGCAGAAAAATCGGATTGAGAACCTCTTCCGCGTTCTCTGTCATGACCTCGGCAATCCGTTGGCCCTACTTCAGATGACGATCGAACGAGGGCTGAGCACGGATAGTACCGAGAAGAAAAACCACTCTCTTCTGACTGGGCAAAAGGCCGTGGGAACGATTTTCGATATCACCCAGAATGTACGTCGCATGTACACTGTGCAAGAAGGTCAGGCCGACCTCCAGTGCATTCCCTTGTCTTTGAACTCGGCGATCGAGCAGCTGCAGTTTCTTTTTCAAACTCCATTGGCACAAAAAAACATTCGCTTGGAGTATAACTTCGATCAGCACGCGGCCGTAGTCGTTCTCGTGGATCCGATCAGCTTTGTTCACCAGGTTCTCGGTAATATTTTATCCAATGCGGTGAAGTTCTCTGAGCCTCAAAGCTGTATTACGATCAAAGCGCAAAGTGCCGGGAAAAATCAAATTCAACTTTCCATTGAAGATCATGGCATCGGCATGCCGGATAAAATCCGCGAACACCTCTTCGACGTGAAAGTGAAGACCACACGCCCGGGGACCTCTGGAGAAAGAGGCACCGGCTTTGGCATGCACTTGATGAAAATTTTTGTGGAGAAGTACGGAGGCCGGGTCGATGTCTCATCTCGCGAAAAGACCACTGACCTCCGTCACGGGACGACGTTCACATTGACCCTCAATGGGTCAATGTGTTGATGAATTAGCGACGATAAACGCGCGTGAGTTCCTTGAAGATGCGCTCTTTCATGTTACCCGCCCGTGAACACATCAAATCGGTAGTATCCAACTGATAGTTTACGAAGGCACCCAACTCGGTGTCGTAGAACTCGTGGTAGCAGTCAGGTAGACCAATCACATGGCCGTACTCGTGGCGAATCGTCCACTGACTCTCGTACTCTTCGATCGGCTGAGTCGAGTCCATGACGATTTCGTTACCGCCGAGACCATTCACGTGCGGGACTACGCCGGCCTCAAACTTCAAATAGGCGCCATTCGGGAAATTACCAAAGATCATCTTGATGCCCCAGTCACCGAAGCGGAATTCGTCTTCGATGTTGGTTTGCAAGTAAGGGACGAATTTCGGAATGCTCGGCGTATTGAAGGTAACGACCATCTTATTTGGATTTGTATGGTCAACGTCCTTGCGAACCGCATAGTCCGGAATGTTGAAGAAGCTATTCCAGATCTTCGCGCTGTTGGCGCTGTATGTAGCGAAACTTTCACCGAGTGTTCCAGCGACTTGCGCCAGCTGGATTCTATTTGAACAAATCGCGAAGCTGGCACCGGTGTTCATGCACATGCCAATGAGATTCTTGCGGACCGTCTCTTTTTCTTCTGCCGGCAACTGCTCAAAATCGGCAAAGCGGCCTGCATTCCAGCCATTCGAAGTGAAGTAGTAGTAACTGCGAACGTCTTTCTTCTTGTTCGCAATGTAACTCGACATCCATGGCAAGAGTGATTTGAAACGAGCGGCCGATTGATAGTTATTATCGACACGACGAGCGAGCACGATGAACGAAGCATCATCGGCAGTGGGAAGATTGTCTGGGAATTCCGCTCCATTGAGAACGGCCAGCATTTCGACAGGCAACTCTGTCGAGAGTGCAACGTTGGTTGCATGAATCGTATCGGCGGAATAAATCGAAGGCTTGCTAATCGGGATACCGCCGCGAGTGGTCGCAGAAGTGAGGCGAAGAGCGGTTTCGGGAGTACGGCGCGCATTTTCGAAAGCGAGCCACTTCGCAAGACGATCACCATGACGAAGGGCCAATGCGACGGCGGGATGATCAGCGGCAGGCTCACCAATCTTTTTAGAAATATTGAGTGCTTCACGATATTCCGCGGAAGTCATTTCAAGATCAAAATGTGGTGTATGAGCGAAGGCCGGAAGAGACACGAGGGCAAGCATTGAAATTAAAGAGATTTTCATCGGGGTTCCTCCAAAGAGGCGCAGCTTCCCTCACTCTGGGATTTTTGGCCATAGACCCGGTAAAAAAAGGGGAAGGCCTAGGCCCTCCCCTCTCATCTTCTACCTTTTTACGAGACCTTACTTAATAACGATGGCAGTCGTTTCTTTCTCAGAGGCCAAGGTCGGTACCTGTCCGGCCCAGCCGAAGCCATCCGGTAAACCCTTCATGTGCTTCACTTTCACTTTAAAGGTCTTCTTATCGGCGATCTTAGAAAGATCAACTTTCGCAAGATCGATCACCACACGCCATTCGCCTGGCTTGCCACTAGCGAGGACCGAGGCCTGAAGTGTCTTAAGGTCACCTTTGAGCTCCGCTTTACCATTAACCGTTCTCATGAGCTGTTTCTTCGAACCTGTCATAGTGATTTCGACGAGGTCATTCAATTCGACTAACCCTTTTACGTTGAAGGCCAACTTCTTCGTTTTGAAATCGATTGAAGGAGAGGTCAAGGCCTGCATCAACTTATCTTGCAATTCTTTAACGGTCGACAAGCGAACTTCGATCGTCTGCTTAAGAAGAACTCCTTCGCCGTCTGGAGTCGAAGTCACTTTACCTGGACGAGTTCCTACCAATACTTCTTTCGGAGCCGAAGACTTGAGTTCAATCATGCGGCCAGCATTGATAGCTGCGATGAACGGAACTTCCGCTTTGAATTCAGGATTCAAGAAGGTGACATCCAATTGAGCGTTTACTGGGATCTTCACTTCGTAAGGAACTTGAACTGGCTCTTTGCAAGCGTACTGTTCGGCACGGTAGCGAGTTACATCTCGGCAGTAAGGAACTGAGTATGGAACATCAGTGCACTCGTTGTGACCTGGAATCGTTTCGCATTCAGGGACTGGGTAGCTTGAGCATTCTTGATCTTGATAAGGAACTGAGCGGCAAATATCTTCGCCTGGAACGCTGTAGCATTCTTCAGAGTCGTTACGACGTGTACAAACGCGCTCACCTGGTTCAGTGCTACACTCTTCGCGGCTCGGGCCCGATTCGCAAACTTGGCGACCAGGACGAGTGGTGCAGACAGAGTCGCGACCAGGAATGGTGCGGCACTCTTGTTGACCGTTCGGAAGGTTGCGGCATTGTTCGCGTGATGGAGTTGGTTGAGAACAAACTTCTTCACCTGGTTCGTTATGGCAGCGCTGCTCACCTGGAACGCTACGGCACACTCGACGGCCCGGTTGAGTGGCACAAACTTCTTCACCTGGAACGCGACGGCATTCGCGACGGCTGGGGCCTGAGTGACATTCGTTACGATAACGAGTCACGCTACTGCAGCGTTGTTCGTAGCGAGTGCTACATGATTCACGAGAAGGAACCCAAGAACACTCTTCACGGTAACGAGTTTCGTTGCCGCACTCTTCTGCTTCATACGGAACTTGACGAGTACATGTGCTGTCACGTTGCTCAGTGCGTGTGCGTGTCTCTGTTAAGATACGCTGGAGCGTGACATGCTCAGTAGGTTGACCGCGGAAGGTGAAAGAGCCAGGCGCAGTTGTTTGCGCGAGTGCAGAAACTGTTAATAACATCCCCGTGATGAGGGGCCAAAAAGAACCCATGACAAACTCCTTGTTAGGTTTACGCGGACTACATAAGCAAATGCCGTACCAAACTAGTTCCTCACTTCTTTCAAGCACTAGACGCGATGCGCGGGGCGAGCTGGCCCACCCCAGGCGGTGACATTTTTTCTCGGTCGACGCTTCCGCTTTCCGCTTCGCTTGGACTCACTTATATATGACGCATGAAAAATCTTATCCTTTCATTTGCGCTCACTCTTCTCTCCTTCAATGTCTTCGCGTGGGGCAACATCGGCCATCGCGTGGTGGGAAAAATTGCGGAGTCTCGCCTCACTCCAGGAACTCTCGCAAAAGTATTGGCCATCACCGATAAAGACACGCTTGCCGATCTGGCCAACTGGCCCGATTGGATTAAGTCCGATGAGAGTTGGGCGCACGCTTCAGTTTGGCACTACGTCAGCATCCCCGATGGTCAGACGATCGAAGATATTCAACGTAATCCTCAGGGCGACATCGTAAGCGCCATCCAACGCTTCACCAAAGAGATTGGTGACACAACACTTTCGAAAGAAAAACGTCGCGAGGCCCTCGCCTTCCTCGTTCATCTCATGGGCGATATTCATCAGCCATTGCACGTGGGCCGAGTGGAAGACCAAGGTGGCAATACGATAAAGCTCACTTGGTTTGGAGCTCCCTCTAATCTCCACGAAGTGTGGGATGAAAAGCTCATTGAAATGGAGAAGATGAGCTACAGTGACTACGCCTTGTTCATTGATAAGCAAGATCGCTCACGTGAAACTGTCTGGAGTGTCGCCCCCATCGCCGTCTGGATGGAAGAATCCATGGCGCTTCGCCCTCTGGTCTACGACAATATTCCTGCCTTCACATCAGAAGGATCTTTGCCGAAGTACTGGGAGTACAAGTACTATTATAAGGTCTCCCGCACTTTGAATGAACGCATGTTGATGGCGGGAGTACGTTTGGCCGCCCTTTTGGAGAACAATCTCTGAGTAACTTTAACGACAAGATCGTCCGCCCGGTCCCGCATTGGTGGGACATTGTTGATCCGACTCCAGAAATTTTGGGTGGGATCGCTGATCGCTTCCATTTACATAGAACATCCGTCCAAGACTGCCTAGATCCCGAGCATTTTCCGAAGATTGAAAAAGTCGGCGATACGCTCTTCTTGATCATGCGCTGTTATGACCAAGATTCGGCCCCGGATGCAGACGAGCTGTTGTCACTGACTCGGAAAATTGCTTTCTTCTTAGGAAAAGATTTTCTCATCACGATTCATCGCGCCGACCAGCCTTTCATAACCGATCTACGTGAGCGCGTTGAACCCGGCCAAGGCGCGCACGAAATCATGGTACGCCTCATGAAGAGGTGTATTGAGTCGTTCAATATGTATCTCGAAAGAACCGAGCAAGAAATTGAACGATTGGAAAAAGAATTGCTCGGCCGCTCTCCCAGTGGTCAGGAACTCATTTCGCTCTATAGTTTGCGTTCACGACTCTCCATTATTAAGAGACAGGCCTGGCATACTTTGGGAGTGGTCAAAGAATTCATCACCGTGCATTCACCAGTACAGTCTCCATGGCTCACCGATCTTCGTGAAAGCGCCGAGGGCCTGTGGCAGTACTGCGATGAGCTCATGGAAGACGTGCAAAACTTGTTGGGCCTACACATCGCTCTTTCTGGCCATCGTACCAACGAAGTCATGCGCTTCCTCACCGTCGTGTCACTTTTCTTCTTACCCTTGACGTTCATCGTCGGCGTGTACGGAATGAACTTCGACAATATGCCCGAACTGAGATGGATCAACGGATACTATCTGTGTTGGGCCCTGATGATCTTTGTCTCGGGATTCATTTTTTGGAAGGTCAAAACTAAAGGCTGGCTGGATCGAGAGTAGAATTTTCAAGAAAATTTGATTTTCTTAGAAGAAAAAATCACCTCGCCGGCGGGGCTCAAATTTAGAGATAGCTGAGTTTTACTGAGGGCCGCCAATCTTGATTCGCAGCTCACGATAACCCATTTCTAGTGCATCACTGGCATCTTCGAAGTCATAGAGCGTTCCGACGTGTCGAAAGATTTTGAATGATTCCTTGCTGACCACATCCACTTCCACATGAAAGCGTTCTTTCACTTGGTGAACAGTGATACGTCCGAGGAAGTAGGGATCATTCACGAACTCGACGAGTTTCTCCAGGGGGAAAGAAACATTATGCATGCGAAGCCTCCCACCTCTGGCCGGCGGCTTCCACGTGATCGAGAATTTGACTCAACACTTTTTCATTGGCACCGGGATGTACCACGATGAACCGAAGGAAGCTCTCACCTGAGCGGCTCGACCAATTGATCATCGCCTCTCCACGCGCCATCAAATCTTCGCGAATAGGACGAACCGCCAAATTCGCTTGATAGGTGCGCTTCGGAATATAGCGGAAACAGACGTTCAAACTTTCAGGTTCATAGAGTAATTGAAGAGAAGGACGTTTCTTGATTTCTGCTGCCATCCAGGAGGCCCGCTCGAAGAGCGAGTCAACTAAACGTTCCCAGCCGACATCGCCCATCGCACGCCACGAAAGCCACACTTTGAGTGCATCTACACGTCGCCCGCATTGAAGAGATGAAGGTCCGAGATCGACGGTATTTTCTTGTCCATCATGGAACAAATAATTATTTCCTCCCCCGTTGGCTCGCGAGCAGCGTTCCGATGTGCGGAGTAAGAATGAATGAGCTGACGAGACCCGTGCCAAGCATTTTGTGCGTGTCCCAAGTAACTGAGTCGGCGCGATCAATGCCCTGCAATTTAGAGCGATGCTTTTTCGAAAGGAGACTTCCCCCTCCCCACGCCGCATCCACATGAAGCCAGAGTTTGTGCTTGGAACAAACATTCGCAATTTCATTGAGGGGATCGAAGGCCCCCAATACCGTAGTGCCCGCAGTCGCCGCACACATCAATGGCGTGAAGCCACGATCTTTTGCGGCCAGGATGAGGCGATCGAGCTCCGTCGCCCGCATCCGTCCTTGGGCATCGGAAGGAACGGGAATTAAATTATCCGTACCAATGCCGAGTTGATTAAGTGCTTTGAAGAATGAATAGTGAGCTTCTTCTGAAACGAAGACCGAGAAACGCGTATTGCCATTACCGAAACGACGCGTCTCTGGAAAACGCGTGTTGCGTGCGAGCAAAAGCCCGGACAAATTCGCATTCGATCCACCGGTGACCATGATGCCTTCGGTGCGATCCCAACCGATGGCCCTGCCTAAGTTGTGAACAAGCGCGCGTTCGATTAGGGTCGCTATCGGAGCCGCTTCGTAGGTCGCCATGGTGCTGTTGCCCATCGCTGCGACGGCATCTCCAATGAACGCAATCGGCAAAGGAGCGGCGTACAGCTGATTGGCAAAGGTCGGATGAAGTGTGTTTCGTGCATCTTTCAAATACGCTTTAAGATCTTCACGTAATTGATCGATCGATCTGCCCTCTTCGGGAAGGGTCATATCGAAATGCGCACGCAACTCAGCAGGCGCCTCAAAGGCCCCTATACCGCGCTCAGGCGTTGCTTGAATGAACTCTTTGATGTCGGCAAAGAAGTCATCAAACGGGAACTGCTGCCAATCCACCGGGTTTTTCATGGATTTGTTTTAGCATAGGAATGGCCAGAAATCTGGGCGACTTTGAGGCGGTTGAGGGCTTTTTCTGTGTGCGGCATGCCATCGCAACCCCCTATGAAGACAGTGTTTTTACCATTTTAGAGTGAGGGCCGAATTTGCACCCTACACTCAGTTTATCAACGCATTCGGTGGTCGTTCAGGATGAACGCTA
>JAULBW010011846.1:0-10970 GCA_032358265.1 Vaucheria bursata
AAATGATTACTAGTATTAATTAATGCGGATGGACGAGTTGTTCTACACAAATAATTCATTCGAGGTATACCACACACACACATAATTACGAAAATATTAATAAGATAAAGTATGTACAATATTAAATATGATTTTATTTTACATACTATATAATAATTTTTATTTATTAGAAATACTCGATTATAGGTTAAAATTGTCAAATTATAATAATGCACAAATAAATACACTAAGTAAGCTAAAGCTTACTACATTAATCCAAGGCAGAGGTTGTAGCATCTAGATAATCAGTAACATCCTGCATTGTACGAAATCGCTTGTAAGCTAGAGGATTAGATAATTGTCTTTTCTTTTCTTCAACTGTTAACTCTAAAAACCTGGGATGTTTCATTAATTTAAATCCGAAATCAGTTTTAATAGCTACTTGGTTATCAGTATATATATTAGTTCAGCATTGATAGGAATCAATGCATCTGGAGAATCATCACCAACTCGGGGACTTTTTATGGTACCAAGTGTCCCATCATACAATTTTATATTATGTGTTTTATTGCTAGTACTAGAATCAGATTCATCATCATCAGTATTATTATCATTATTATTATTATTGCATCTGATCATTTATCTGCTTGGAGTAAAGAAGAAATTATAGAAAATCTTAATTCCGCAATTGCTTGTGCTATACAAAGAGGTAATGCGATTGCAGCCGTAGCTGGCTATCGAACTTGCGCTGCTTTCGCTTAATTTGCTTGCGCTAATAAGCTTTTATAGTTGTACATGTAATAGTTTGTACTTTATTTAAATTTGTTTATTGAAAAAATCGCGTTTATATTAAATAAAATTAAAATGAGATTAACAAGAAAAATGCAAAGTAAATTAATTGAAAAGGACAGAATATTGGAATCAACTAATAAATAGTTTATCTAACATAATTTTTATGCCATTATTGTTTGCTGTGCTGGTTGTGGGTTATATATCCTATTAAA
Source organism: Vaucheria bursata (assembly GCA_032358265.1). Lineage (NCBI taxonomy): Eukaryota > Xanthophyceae > Vaucheriales > Vaucheriaceae > Vaucheria > Vaucheria bursata. The sequence goes on from JAULBW010011846.1 coordinate 984, forward strand.
AAGGATCTCAACTAGATAATTTCTGATGTCCAACAAACAATTAATTATATTGTTTCATTAATAATACTTACATATAAAAACGAAAGTCTGACTAAATAATAACAAGAACAACAAAAGAAAGAAGATCTAACTGTAATAATAGTAAGAAGAAATAAATAATAACAAGAAGACATTAAGATACATTAATACCCACATAATAATAATTTGTGTGGTAGGAAATTGAGTTTTTATTAAATTAAATGTTAATGTTTGTTTTGGTATTTATAATTGTTTTAGAATGGAGCGTCAAATAGGATACTTGCAAAAATTATTGCTATTATTATTGGTATGGTTATTGGTATTATTATCAAGATTATTATAGCTGATATTATTATTGCCATTATTTCCATTATTGAAAATATTATCATCTGTATTATGGTTTCCGCAGCAGAATTTAACTTAATTAATGATCGCATATTATATTTGTTTTCTCCCTTTTTTAATCATTAATGGTTTGCCTACGAATATTTTCATAATTGTAATAAATCTGTAAACCGTGTAAAATATATTTGTAGGTTGAATAAAACCAAAAATTTGTGCCGTAACGTTATTAAGAATTAACTCCTAGATATAACAACATTGTATGGAATATGGGTAAGCTTTTAATTTCAGCTTTTCTCCTAAATCTAAGATTAGCAAAAATCAGAGTCTTAGTTCCACGCAAACAAAAAATCATAGCTGAAATATGTTCATGCTATTTCCTTCCACTCGAACGAAGAGCTATGTCATCTTTAATGCATTAACTGAAATAAATTCACTTGATACATGGGTTCCATAGGAAGTTTCGAGTGGAGGTAAGAGGATAATAGTTAGCTTTAAAACTATTTATATAAATATATACCATTATTTTTTTACATTTATCATCATTTATTAAAAAACAAGTTACTGTTAAATAATATTTCAAGTAAATATATTCCTAATTTCTAACAATTGTAGTATTACTGATAATAATCCTATTGTAATACAGGCAATATCAGCACAAATAAAGTGCATCCAAAGGTCTATTTAGTACATAATGGATTTACGAGGTTTAGCAGGCACTTATAGTGGAACCATATCACCTGATTCGATATTGTTTTCACAATCTCCTCTACCATTGTATAATGTAAATGCTCATCATAAGAAACTGTATTCTCTTTTGCATAATAATGAAACTATTGAATCTATTGCTACTTCTAATCGACGCCCTTACGATAGTTCTATCAATAATGTACCCCATAGTCACAATATTAATACTAATACTTCCAATTCATTATCTAAATGTACTCCTCATTCTTTATATGCTTCTGTTATTAATTCCTGTGAGCCACCATTACAACATTATACACATTATAACCTAATAGAATTCATAGGTAATGGTAGTTATGGTCATGTATATAAAGCAGTTGATTTACAAACCAATCAACCAGTAGCTATTAAGAAGGTAATCAATATATTTGATAATACAGCCATTGCAAAGTCTATGCTGAGAGAATTAAAAATATTACGTATACTAAATAATCATTGCAATATTATCAGTTTAAAGTGTGTATTATCTCCTTTAGATCCACTTAATTTCAATGATTTATATTTAGTATTTGATTATATGGATACAGATATGCACAAATTAATACATTCAAACCAATATTTTACGAACGCACAAATTCAAGCCTTTATGTATCAAATATTATGTGCAGTTAAAAATATTCATTCAGTTGGATTATTACATAGAGATATTAAACCATCTAATATATTAATGAATGAGAATGGTTCATTGAAGCTATGTGATTTTGGTATGGCACGACATATAAACCCTTTTGAACAGGTAAATTGTAAAATGGATAATGAGAATGAAGAGAAGTCGCAATGCAAATCAATTACACCCACTCAGATACTACAACGACGATTATCAAAACATGTTCAAACAAGATATTACAGAGCACCAGAAATTATACTATTAAATGGGTCGTATACGAGTGCAATTGATATGTGTAAGATTTATTAACAATTGATAATGACAAATTCAACTATAATAGTCCTAACCTATGTATTATTCTTTTTTTTATTTATACTTCACAGGGAGTATTGGTTGCATATTAGCCGAATTATTATCTATGCAACAAGAAAGTAAATGTAAAGTTGAAGATCGTAAAGCCTTATTTCCTGGGAGATCATGCTTTCCATTATCAGCTTCATCTGATTCATGTGCCTTTGATTCATTAGGACAATTACATCTAATATTTGATATAATTGGTACCCCAACAACAACTGATATGGAGTGTGTTCCGATATTTGCTCGTCCGTATTTATCCACTCTCAAACCAAAACAACCAATTAATTTACATGAACGATATTCCGCTGCAGATCAATTAGCCATAGATTTATTAAGTAAGTTATTATGTTTCGATCCAAATAAAAGAATAACCGCTGAACAAGCATTAAACCATCCGTATTTACAATCGTTTCAAAAAGATAAGGTATGTGAAACCATTGTCCACAAGACTCTCTGTTTTGATTTCGAGTTTAAAGATTTAACACAGCTACAAATTAGAGAATTAATATTACAAGAACTAATGATTGATAATCCGAAATTGAAAGAACAAATTAATAAATTAAAGCCGATAAATACACCTTCTGCTCCTACTGATTCAAGTATGAATCGAACAAATCATCCTACCACACCAGAGGTAATTCCTGAGGCTGCAAATTTATTTGTTCAACGTGTTCCTCATATCTCAGATAATAAACACTATGTACCTTGTTCACATATTGTGAAATCCATTTTAGCATCTATTCAGTAATAACGAACTCTAGAATGCAAATGTACTGATTTATTCCCTAAATATATTTAATATTGTAAATTTACATATAATTAAAATGTACAACTATAAAAGCTTACTATAATAATTAGAATCAATATTATAATAATTATTGTTAATGTCTTGCTAAATTACAATGTATTTCATACAAATTATTATTGTCACGCTTCAAACAAAATATTTAAATTATAATATTCTAAATCAATTTTGTTTTATTATTTATTTATTTATAAAATGACCGGCTGGCTATTAATTTCAGTTTATCTCAAACAATATTTATTTTGACAATAGAATATTTATATCAATGCGTTATGTAAGAAATTAATTTTAATGGTTCTTTACATTTAATTCACTTTTTTCTTCGTTTAGATGAAATAATTCAACTTTACTTACTACATTGAGCAATTTCAATTCAGCATCGTTTTGGTATATAACGCATATGCGTAAATAATAATAATTTGCTTCATAAAAAAAATTTATTTTCCGAAACTCTACGGTTATAACAATCAATATGTATATATACGACCATTAGAACTTTATTCAAACCCTCATCTGGATTTGATGTTTCCAGCCGATATATACATCTAGCTTTCATTATTTATTACATCTAGATATATAAATTAATCATAAAAAAAAAAAAAAAAAATAGAAAATAAAATACAATACAGGATAAATGATGCCAAAATAAGATTGCATGATGTTTAAAGGAGATAAGCCTAATCTCAATCTCATTGCTAACTGATAATGGTTATTCGTTGTTATGTCATAATAAAGATAAATGACTACTCTATTCTTCGGAGTTAGTATATCGACCTAGATAAGCGCAATGGCTAGAGTAAAATACATAGAAGTTTATATAGTTTACCACGCAATTTGAATAATGACGGTTTGTAATAAAGTTAATAAATAATAAAATAGCAGGATTCATTGTAAATATTCTAGAACAAAAGATAAACATACACAGAGCATACATACAAAGTATAAGTATATAATAATGAGCATTCATAAAAAAATCTAGAAGGAAACTTACGTGGCAAGAAACGGCAAAATTTGTTTGACAAACTTGAAAAGGTAACAGTGCACTTTTCTGAGATAACTAAAATACATAATATATAAAAGGCTATATTAAACTAATCTCCACACATCGGTGAGTAAGCCCATGTGGCGCTAGGATCGTATCATATAAAGTTCTTGAGATAATGGAAGGCAAAGTTAGGTCGTACTCTTAGGGAATTTCTTAGGGAAATTTATATGGTGATAAATTACTTATTAAGAATTATTCAATAGTTTATAAAACTTTAATATAACCCAAATATAATTACTAGTAATACAGTAAAGCTTTAAGGAAAATATTTGTTAAAGAAATTAATACGCCAATTAGGATCTATTTTTCTCTGATAGCTTGGATGAATATTTTCTGGACGGTTAGCCATTTCATTTAAACAAGTTAAGCATACCGGTTCAATATCACAATCTCCTTCATATCCATGCAGTAATTCACATAATCTAAATCAACAGGATAAAAATTACAAGAAATACACAGGGGATGATCTAAGTGATATTTACTTTGAAAAAATCTGTTACCTATAGGACCATAGGCATTGTTTGCATTATGTCTCATACTTAAATCATTTGGAAACTGAGCAATTTGTTCCTTGTTCATTGGATTTAGAATAGATTTAATATGTTGAGGACCAGAGGAAATCTCAGGCATCTTTGTCTCTTTGCAATTGAGTTCAGTTTTCTCAATTATCGTTGAACTGTTATTGTTAATAACTGTATTTAAATTAGGCTTAGTAGTTTTATTAATATTGTTAGATTTCTCATCTAGTAAAGGACCAGGCGACAAATTATCAGCTTGGACAACATTATTACTACTAATTGTTACCGACGCAGCATAGGATTTTACAGGGAGAACAGGAGATTTGTTATTATTAGGATTGGGAGAAGGGATGACTGATGCATTAGTATGAGGATGTTATTATGAGAAGCTACAATAGTTTTAACAGGATTAATATCAGTAATAATGCGGATTGTATATTTTGAAGTTGAAGTTGATGGATTAAGGTTATTTGTGATTAAAAGTTGGAGAATTTTAATATGGGTATGAATGAGATCATGAATTAATGGATTGTTTAATGTGTGTTTGTTAAATGTTTGTATTATTGATGATATATTATGAATTGTAGATTGTAATATTTAAAAATTAGCCGTTGGAAGGAAATTTGTTTTTCTTTTGTTGAAGGAGGAGATTGCACGAATATTGTGGGTGTCCCCATGATTATGAATATTTATTTTATTTTTGGTCCACACCAACACTGGATGGCTTAAGAATTATACATAGTGTAATTCAACACCTCTCTTAATTTATCATCCATCTAAGGGTTCTAATAGTTCTCTTGATAATTCCTTGAATTGTTTAGTGTTAACAGCCTTGGTTAATATATCCGCTAATTGATACTTAGTAGGTATATACTCTATGGTAATATCATTTCTCTTAATATGTTCTCTAATAAAGAACTCTTGTATTGCGATATGTTTAGTCTTATTATGATCAGTAGCATGTTTTGATAATTCTATAGTGTTGAAATACAATGTAATAGTTATCAGTGTGTTATTTATCCGACAATAATGATGAGCCTTGCACAATCAATAATGATAACTTTGTATAGTAACTGACTAGCATGATATCATTATAATAGAAGTGCTCCAATATAGGCGCAAGCTAGTATTATTATCTAGCTTTGTATTAAGAATGTAGAACTTTCATTATTCATAAACTTATAATCTTTAACAGAGATATTTGTCACAACCGTTTCTTGTGCAATATTATAATTATTAACGCTGATAGCGATTACATTGTATTCAACAAATGGTCAGAATTAATGACTAGGTTATTGTGTTGAAAATCTGCATATTGAATTGCAGTTTTGGCAGTGCTCTCAAAGTTGCATAGCAGAAATAAAATATCGAACAAAATCAAACAAATAATAAACGATTAAAGTTAATTTAGACTACTTTACAATTCTTTATATTAGAATGTTTGAAGAATTTGAATTACAAATAATGTAATCTGAATAATTTATCATACAACAATCTGCACAACTATATAGACATTTCATTTGTACCATACAACTTATATAACACAACACAACTCATAGACATATTACAATTTACCTTTCTCCCAACAGCACATAATATTACATAGATACTAGTATATCTTTAATCTAACACTTTCCCACCCTATAACCATCAAACCACGATGGATATCCACCATAAGTATAGCTAGTAATTTGACCAGCAGGACAATATGAAGTAACATATACTATATCCCCAGCATTTAGCCTCAGGGTCTTCGACAAAGTAGTTATAGCCTGAGTTTGGGCTAGCATTATAAACGAGCTGGCAAAATCTCCTGGTGATAAATACAGACCGCAAGCTATAGGGGATGAAAGTTGATTAGACATACTACCAATACAACCCCCAACTGTAAAATGATAACAGCCCGAAATTGGAATTTTATACTGGAAATTGGTTGTATCGTATTTATTGTGGATATCAAAAACAATAGCGTTAGCAGGAAATCGAGGAAATGCTGCACTGTTTAGCTGTATTGCTCCATTGATGTAAGCATGAAAAGCAGGGTTAAGTTGATTAATTTCTTGGCTTTGATTGGCAATAACCACCTGCTGGTGACTCACTAATTTATTTAACCCATTAATACTATTATTCAAAGATTGGATAAATTCGATTACATCAGCACCACCAACAGTAAATACACCATCAACCGAAACATCATTAGGAAATCTATAACCTGCCCTTGACACCAAAAGGCTTGAAACAGCAGCTTGCATTGTTGAGCAGACAACCCAAATAACAACTACTTCAACTATTCTCGACAAAGCCATGGCGATTATATGAAATTGTGGACTCTTTTGGAAAAATTGTTTTGTTAGTTCATGACAATGGAGAAAAAAATTGAATTCGCATTTTTTGTACCACTGTAGTCCAAATCCGGTACTTTTCAATCTTCCATTTTATTCTATCTGTATTATTATTCACTACATATCTCAAATAATAATAAATAATTGTAATTTAATAATAATAATATTAATATTATTAAGTGTAAAATCGGATTTTGTAACCTCAATAATAAAATGAATATATATAGTTCGTTATTAATAATGGTGGTTTTGGTTTGCGTTGAGTGCCAAACTGGTCCGAGTATACCCGCGAACCAGCATGGCATTGTTATTCCTTCCAACTTAACAGTCGCTGGGATCAATATTGTGGAAACATCTAAACTGCACTCGAGTTTACTCTCTCAACAAGCTGCTGCGATAGGAACCTTACAAGCTGCTGTCAGCGTGCTTCAAGCTAACATTTCTGCATTACTAACTGAAATCATTACTTTGCAAGCAGAGTATATTCGTTCCGTATATATTTCCGTGGCATCTGTTGCGATTCAGGGTCCGGACGTTGATTTTGATGGTTGGGCACCTAAGTATTCAAGTTCAATTAATGAGGTCACTAGCACTAGTAATTCTTTAACTATTAAGTATCCTGGTTTGTACCATATTGGAGTATCGATGAGGTACCTCGCTTCCGGTGGTGCCAACGGATACGTATACCTTGTTGGCGTAGGTTCGTCTCTCAGTGAATGGCGTTATCCATCTAGTCCGAATGAAAATTATTATTTTACTTCGAGTAGTATATTTCGTATCTCACCAGCTATGCTACCAGCATCGTTTAAGGTTCATATGGGGTTCGGTATTTGCAGCTCCGGTTCCGAATTTTTTGCCTTTCGTGTTGGGAATTGATTTCATTTGTTGAAACAATTATAATGAAAATCATAATTATTCCGTTCGTTACCAATAATATTTATTTTAGTCACTAGTATTGTAATAGTATTAATAATATTAATCAAACTACTATAATATTAGGAAGCATAAAAGTATTTTATCACGGATATAACTATATACAATGATCATAGTAACTTACATTTCCGGCGCCGATTATTATTTATTGTTACCAATCGCTATTCGTTATTATCGTTACTGTCAGTTATACTTACCTATCTGTTGTTATATTATAATATGTTATGTTAGAAAATAATGAATTCATGTTATGTCAATTTTATGCCATACAAAATTCCCTAAGATTTTAGTCAAAGTTTAGGTTGTGTTATCTCAAGAACTTTATATGATCTTATCCCAGTGTTATATGGGCTTGTGTATGGATGCGTGGAGATTAGTTTTATATAGCTTTATATATATTATGTGTTGTGGTTAGCTCAGAAAACTGACATGGTAACTTTTATAGGCTTGTCAACCAGTCAAAATTTGCCCGCCTTTATGTTTGTGTTTGTAAGTTATTGCGTATATTTATTTCGTTATTATAACAATGTAGGGAATAAATTATCATTATTACGGATTCATTATATAATCCTCTGCGCTGTCCTGTTGATATTTCTCAACAGGTTATGAGCCTCAATAGCGTAAACTTATAATAAATCGTGATAATGAGTAATTTATTTGGTAAGTTGGTTAGTAGTGTTAGTATTCAAGGTGGTGGAGATAAATCTCCAGGTGGTACTTCTAAGTTAGAAAGTACAAGTACAATAGATATTAACAATAGTGTTAATACTATTGATGTTAGTAGTGTAGAGTATAAAGAATTTCAAGAATTCTTAATGTTTAAAAATAAAACCAGGCATGAACATACACCAAGAATGTATGGACAATCGACGAGCGTTCTAAGTAGTAATGAAGTTGATTCAGCAGGTAAAAGTAATTATCATGCTCCACCCAGAGCGGCTGTAGATGATAAAGTTCAATTACCTGAATTTAGTAAATTTATTGATAAAAGTATTAGTACTGATAAATTCATTAACTGGAAGCGGATTGTTGTAGATGCTATAGATGGTTCACCTCGTTATAGACCTTTGCTTTACGAAGCTAAGAAGGGTTGGATTGATTTCCAACATGCTAATAGTAGGTATGCATTAGAACATATTGAAATGTATTATTTAGATGCTCATAGACAATTATGGAGCATAATTGGTGCATGTTTTGATAGTGATGTTATTATATCTATTGCTGAAGAAATGAAAACTGAAGCATTAGGTGCATCATTACCAATGTTGTTAGGATTTAACTATTGTAAAGATTATGGTTTTTACAAGAATGTTAAAGTATTATTAGAAAAGTTATCTGAACGTTATGAAGTTAAAAGTGGTTGGGAAATGTGTAATTTGCTAAAACAATTCTTACAATTAGAATATTCTCCAGCGGATAATCCAATTAATTATGTAGAGGAATTTATGTTAAGTTATCGTAAGATTGTAGTATTAGATCCAGAATTTAATTTTCCAGATGATATGTTAGCTTATACAATGCTGAGTCAATTACCAGCAGAATGTCATACTGTTAAATCTCAATTCTTAGATGTTGATAAGAAACCAAGCTTAATTAAAGTAAGAGAAATATTAATTAGTTGGTGGCAAGCTCGTGTGCAGAGAAGTAAATCTGAATCAGGTGATTTAGATCGTGAAACAATTAATGATGATATAATTGATACTCAAATTGAATAACTGTGCGATATTAATTAGGCGTATAAATTATAATGTTATTATTTGCTTTGGAAGCTATAGTCCAATAACTATATGCAATGGTGCTCAGTAATATGATCCTAAATTTAATGATTGATATTAAGTATAAATAGCATTCTATTCGTTAGCATCAGGTATTGTCTCTTGTATTTATTACTGGTTATTATAATAAGATAATTATTAGTTAAATTACTTCCAAAAGTATCATTTGACAGGATAGCCGCAGGTGAACATGTACGCATGTTGGAGTCTGTCATAGGTTAGTATGTACGCATATTGTAATCTGGTATCAGTACTTGATTGAGGAGGGATATTTACTTAGTGTTTATTATTGTTCAGCTATTAGTAGATAATTGATAATTACGATGTTTATTTTAGTTTATGGTTAATCAAGCGAGGAGGGATATATATTACATTGTTAAGTTAATTCATTAGTGTTATAACATTCTTTCATTATAGGAGGGTGTTAGAAAATAATGAATTCATGTTATGTCAATTTTATGCCATACAAAATTCCCTAAGATTTTAGTCAAAGTTTAG
>JAULBW010011857.1:0-10969 GCA_032358265.1 Vaucheria bursata
ACAATTTACTGGTCTACTAATAAGAGAATTATTTTTATATTCTTCAGGTACATTCATTATAAAACTGCGATTATTCCAATTAATATTAATATTATCTAAGCTTAAATTATTATTAATCATAGCCCAGTATTTAATAAATTGACCCATTGTATCAGAATCAAATATTAAATGCTGACCTGATATTCCCATTATTATACTATTACACTCAAAACGAGTTACTTGAATTGATAACATTGCACTATTTAAACCATAGTTAACAGAAACTTGCAAAGATAATGCATTTATGTTAGCATAATCCATAACTGAGTTAAAACGATTATTGTTATTATACCGATTACTCTTACTTTGTATAATATCTTGTAATTTACAATTGATTTTAGCATTTGTCCACATAATTCCTTTATTAGTAAGTTTAACACTAGCATTACCTAATTCATCTTCTTCAGCTATTTCTCCACCTATTATAGGTAAGTTATCTATTAATTTAACCAAACTTGCTTGTAATGCATTAATTGGCATAAAATTGTTATCTGAATTATAATTACTATACACAAACATCATATTAGTTTGATAAGGTTTTACACAATTTTCGAGTGGTAAAAACCATAATTGTTGTTGATTAGCAGCATTATTTCCTTTGATAAACTCAGTAGCATCTTTAATTATTTCCATTGACGAGGATGCCATATTCATACAAGCAAATCACACTTATTTGGTGTTGTTTTACAGCATAATTATTAAATTAAAAAGCGCAATATTGCAATAATCGCATGCAAATTCATCCAATGATTTACGAAACAATTTTGCAATAAGTTGCAATTTTGCAATGGTTTGAATTTCTGTAAATGGCAGCAAATGACTGCAGTTCAAATTCCCAAGCATTCTAATTATAACAACAAGGATACCAATTTGTATTCAAATATCTTTTGGCTGTGGTATTAAATAATGAGTCAAATCGATTTAGAAGTTTCTAGAGCTGGAGCTGCAAATATTAATTGGAATATTGGAATTACCATTGGAAAAATCTTTTAATTCATCAACATTAACATCTTGATGATCTACATAATCTTTTTTAATTAATACACATCCAAATATATTACCATTTTTTTTTCTTCTTTGATGAAATGTAGGATAAGCACCAATATAACAATCAAATTCACCTGCATAATTGTTTACAGCACGAAATCGTTCTGCTATCGATTTACATTCTCCTAATCCTTTTTCTTCTACATCCCTCCAATCATAAGCTTGTCCATCCATTATACAACATTCTACTTTTTGGTCTGACTCCCAATCGAAAGTAGGAAATGCACCACCATATTTATTACTGAACGCTCTATAAAATTCTTCTAAACTTGTACGATCAGACATTTATATAAGATTTGTTTTTTGTATAATTATTGTAGCTTGTAGGGTGCACTTTGGACCTAATTAATAAAAAGAAACGAATTATTGTTAAGAAATATAAATGTTGTAATGTTTTAAGTTGAAAGTTCGATTTTCAATAAACTTTGGCCCCAGCAAAAATGTTGATCGATGAAACAAAACAACGCTAATGCAAATTCATCCGATGAGCTTTTCACGAGACAACTGCAATTAATAATCATAATGCTAATTAGTTAAAATAGCATCGATTTCAGATAATTTACATTCAAAGGATGGAGCACATTTAGGAATATGATGAGGATATACACCTAAATGAGTATTAGTTAATACTAACCATACTTTAGTCTGTGTAGTTTGTGTACGAATCCTATATACATAACCCCTGCATAAGGTTGGAAAAAAAATTCTGAAGAAATATCTTGCACAACAGTACAGTAGTAGAGGTGTTGCTTTAAACATGGCATCAACAGTAGAAATGGAAAATGACCGAAATGATATATTAAATAAGACGATTTAATGTTGTAAGGTACAATTTATTAACAAACAAACTGTATTGATAGTTTAATTGAATGATGTACTTAGCGACCTGAATTAGAATTTGAACTTGGCTGTATTCTAATTGGAATTACAGGTGTTGGTTCATTATTATTGTGATTGACATCACCTGTATTAACACTTGGAGCAGCAGTATCTATATGACTTTTATTTGCACCAAGTTGTTTAACTTGATTACTTTTACTGTGTGTATGGCTATCTTTATTATTACTATTTTCAACAACTACTACTCCAGGATTATTGTTGGGATTATTATTGTCATTATCATTAGTAGCATTGATATTATTATTATTAGTACTATTTAAATAAAGATTATTTAATTTTCCCAATAAAAATAAACAAATAATATATTGTTGGGTTTGAATAAATCTAGGCATAACATCAGTTCGCATTAATTGTAACATTTCATTGGAAGCTTCATTAAATAAATCATTATTATAGTTACCTGATTTAATATTAGATATTATTTTTAATCTTTGTGTCGAACTAATATTAACTTGATATATAGAATTATGCATAATAAATTCCGTAACAATATTATAAGCTAAATATTTTTTTAATTTTTTATCATTACATTCTTTATATTTTTCAACTTCTATCCATAAACAACAACTTTCATTATTAACTTCTTTTGTTGCAAAATCTTTATATATCTCTAAACATATATGATGATTTAATATTTCTAATAATGAAGCGTCAGGTATTGGATTATTACTTATATGTTTAGATGCTGGTGCTAATGTATTATGATTGCCTTTAAATTCATTATTATTATTACTGTTATTATTATGTTTATAATTTTCTAAGAATGTTTGTATATCATTTAATTTAGCGATTCTGGATTGTGGTAAATATTGTGATCTAGATAAATTAACACTATCTTTAGATACTTGAGATAGTATACCTAATTGACTTAATTCATTAGTGCCACTATTATAGTTATTAATATTTTTTTGTGTTATAGCATTTTGTTGTGTTAATGATAATAATTGATCATTATTTAATTGTGATATAGTATAAGCAAGACTATTAGGTCTATATAAAGGTCTAATAACATGAATTAATTCTAACGTTATTTTATATTCATTATTTTTATTTTCTAATTTATAATTTTCATTTTTTGTTATATTATTTTGTAATTCTAAATTATTCATTTCTTTTTTTAATCTTTTTATAATTAATTCCATTTGACTACGAGATAATTGTAAACGAGAAAATTGTAAACCTAATAATATAAAACATGTTACTGACGCTATTACACTGGATATTATTGTAAATGCACTACTAGACCAATAATTAGATGATAAGGTTATAGTTGAATTATAATAATATTCTCTACTTATATAAAGTAATTGATTTGGTATAATAATAGCTAAAGCCATAAGAAAAGCAGCAATAGTTCTATAAGTAAATAAATGAAAAAATAATTGTTCACTTAATGATATTAATATAAAACCTACTATTAATGCAGATAATATGGTTGTATTATAAGTAATTGAAGCAAGTTGTTGTTGAGATAAAGCTAAAAATATATGAGAGATTACAATACTACTGAATAATAATATATTTCCAATAAATGATTTATAAGTATATTTATTATATAATTGTTTTATTACAGTAAGGAATAATTTATAAGGTTTTATTTTATTTTTTTCTACTGATCCTTTACTTGTACTAGTATTAGTAGTATTATTATCATTATTATTGTTACTTAGTACTTGTTTTTCTTTCTCTTGACTAGTATTACTTTCAGTAGTTGTATTACTAGTAGCATAATTAATATTACCAATTAATTTAATTCTATGTCTTTCTGATTTATAATTAAATAAATAAACATGAAAACTAATAAATGTACAAATAAATATAGGTAATATACTAATTAATGTTATTAATGGTGAATATGTTATAGTAACATTATATTCAATTGATATTTGATTAATTGATATATATAAACTACTCCATATTGCACATAATGTATAGGATAATGAAGCTATTGATACTGATAAATAATATACTAAACTATTAGTTTTTAATTTTCTATCGTGTATGGCTTGTTCCACTAAAATGAGAGATACCCATGACCCAATTGAAGCGATAGCATAACTAAATATAGCAGAACTAATATCCAAACTAGTCTCTAACTTATCTCCATCAAATTTTTGTCCTATATATCTACATGAATCTACAGATCCATCACTTACTTGACCAGGTAAGCATATATCACAATAATATGCAGTATTTATATTAGGATTTATATATCTTTTTTCAGTATTACTAGGACAAGATTGTTCAAGATAAAATGTAGATACACCACAACTACCAATATTATTAGCTAAAGTTTGATTTGTTATAGTATTTTCTATAGAGTTAGGTACTTTCATTGAATATACTGTATTAAATGATTTAGCACCATTAACTTTAACAATAGTAACAATATTACCACCTTGATTACATATTTTATCAGCAGTATTACTAGATTTATATGGACCTAATTGTACATCTTTAAATTGAAATATAGAGGTTTGATATATAGCATTTAAAAAATCTGAACGTGTTGGATTAGAAGCTCTTTGTAATGCAGCTGCTGATAATAATCCACTTAAATATCCTTCCAATGAACCAAATGAACTATAACTATATTTAATATCGTTACCATATAATGTTTTCATTGATTGTTGATATTGATAAACTAATGTTTCAGATGAATGAACACCAAATGGAGTTTCAACGATTTCACTAATATATATATTATTTAAATTAACATTATCTTTTACTAAAAAACCAGCAAATGATTCTGATCCAGTAAATGATATAGCAAAAAATATGCAATTTACTAGTAAAGGATTTAATTTAGCTTCACGAATAAAAACTGCACTTGGTTCTGCTGTTCCTATTGTTATTATAGCATTAGGGGGTATAGAATCTACTGTATTTAGGATACTAGCTAATCCAGAAGCAATATTTATGGTATTACGAGTATATTTCCCATAACTAACAGGTGTTAATTTATTATATTTGCAAGCTAAATTTACAGCATCAATACCAGCTTGTCCATATGAATCATCTTGATGAAATACTGATATTCTACGTGCATTATTTTGTATTAAAAAACTTACAATAGCAGCAGCTTCATCATTATAACTTGCTCTAATATTTACTACACTATTTTGAAATGAACTAAGACTTCGAAGAGACATAGAACCAGTAAATGCACCTATTAATGGAATTTGTTTTTGTGATAATATTCCCATAATTGCTATGGTTGTTGGCGTACCTACTGATCCTAAAAATGCAAATATATTAGGTTTTCCATAAACATTAGTTTGATTGATAGCATAATTAACATTTTTAACTGTTTGTACTGGTTCATAAAAATCATCCATACTATATAATAATAATTTTTGTTGTCTAATTCCACCTGATAAATTAACATCATTAAATGCTGCTAATATTCCTCTTCTCATTTCAGTTCCTAAATCACCAGCAATACCACTAAATACAGCTGATTGAGCAAATACTATAGGTAATCTAGATTCTTCTACTGGTTTTAATATACCTTCACCACAATCATTAAATATATAATTTTGAGCGGGTATTCCTTCAAAATGTCTAGTATTAAAGTTAAATTTTGTTACATAGATTTCATGTAATCCTTGATTACAATCATAGTCATTTAATGGACCTATTCTAATATTAGACCCAATATTAACAATACCATCGTGCAATATATTGGAAATAAAATTTCTTCGAATTTCATGTATTTGTTTTGTATTATTGAATTCACTAGTTTGTATTAAATCTATTAAAGTTGGGTTTTTAAGTAATGAATTTGTTACAAATAATCCAGCCATATAGCCTTCTATTGAAGAAAAGCTTGGTACACAACTAGGACAATAATCACTTAAAGTGGTACGATAACTCGATAAAAATTCGTTATATTGATCATCATTGGTATTATCAGTATAATATAAAGGTGGTACAACATTAGTTGAATAAATTGTTTGATTAATAGGTATCGTTAAATATTGTGCAACATTTTCAGCTCCAGCAAATGAAATAGTAAAATAAATAATATCTTTATTACTCCAACTTGAATATAATGAAGTTTGTATAATAAAATTAGCACAAGCAGAGGCAACTCCAATACAAATTAATGCGCCTGGTACTCCTATACTATTAGCAATCATATAATTTAAACCAGGTAATATATCATACGATATTTTATCATATTTTACCGATGTTAAAATATTTAAATTTCTATTATCTAACGCTAATTTTAATCCATTATAACCAGCTAAACCAAATCCATCATCTTGATATATAATTCCAATTTTTTCTCTTCCTTGATTCATACATATTTTTACCATAGCTTCTAATTCATCATCGTAACTCGCACGAATATTAATAAGCAAATTATTAAATGGATGACGAAATAGTCTGGCACCTGTTACTGGAGCTATTAATGAAATATTATTAGATGTTAGAATAGGTAATAACGCTGTTGTAGGCGCTGTTCCTACGGTACCAATTATTGAAATTGCATTTGGATATTCTAATAATAATTGCTTAGCATTATCTACTGCTTTATCTGGTAAGTATTGATCATCTTTAGTAACTAATTGTAAATAATGATCATTTATTCCCCCATTCTTATTAATATTATGAAAAGCCGCTAATAAACCATTTGTATAATCATAACCTAATTGACTAACAACTCCTGTAAGTGAAGTAGTTTGTATAAACACTAATGGTTTTTTTTGTTTTGATCCTGTAACATCAACCCCACATGGAGAATAATCATAATTATTAATTATATTTGTTTTACCGTTTATATCTAACACAGATAAATAAACCTGATGACCTCCAGTATTACAATTATTAGAATATGGACCTAATTCATAACTAGTATTACGGTTTAATGGTACTTTAAACGATCCAGTCCCATATATGGATGCTAATAAACTTAATCTAGATAATGGTTGCCCATTTAATCTTTGTATGGATTTGATTAATAAATTAGCACATATTCGTCCTTCATCTGCAACCCAGTCTTCATTGTCATTAATACGAGGTATAACTTGAGATATTATAACACCTGGTCTATCTGAAGAGCTTAATAAATTTGCAAAATCTTTAGTACCAACAAATGATACCGTTAGAAATATTGGAACAGGTTGTAGTAGTGGTATTAATAAAGATTTATATAATTGAATAAAATTGACTAAAGGTAAAGGTACTCCAATCATTAGAATAGCTTGAGGATATCCATTCATATTATTAATAGGATCATTTATTATAGTATTTACAGCACTAACAACGTCAGTGGAACCATGTTCATATGTAGCTTCAGAATAAATTTTTAATCCTTTACTTTGTAATGCTAAAATTAAACCATTTTTACCAGCTTGACCAAATGAATCTCTTTGCCAAAATATTGATATTCTACGTATACCTAATCTACTTAAATAATTAACTTGTGCATCTATTTCATCATCATAACTTGAACGAATATTAACTATATAAGGTTGTACTGGAACTCTTAAGGCTCTAGACCCAGTATAAGGGCATATAAATGGTACTTGAAAATTTCCAGCTATTGGTATAGAACTAATAGATGTAGGAGTACCTGTATAACCAATTAAACCAAATACTTTATCATAAGTAATTAATTTATATGTATTGGAAGCAGATCTTATAGCTTCATAATTATCATTATAACTTAATAAAATAATTCTTGTATTACCTAATTCATTAGTAATAGAATCATTATAAATATCATAAATAATATTTGTATTATTAAAATATTTAATAAATGAATTAGGATAATTAAATTCATATTTAAATAATTCTACTAATTTATTTCCTATTTTATATTTATATCCTTGATTAATAATATCTAATATACCTCTTCTCATATCAGTTCCTAATTGTTTAGCAGTACCAGTAAATGCAGCGGATTGACCAAATACAATACTACGTAAATTTTCTTGTAATAAATTAGTAGGAGCACCACATATACTTCTACTACTAGTACCAAATGCTTGTAAATTAGAATAGGCATCTATTAAGGGAATAATAGTATTTGCATTTGTAACATTATGAAACCATACTGATTTAATACCTTTATTACATATATTATTATTTGAATCTACAAATGGTCCAGCATTTATATTGTATGTATATGCATTATTAATAATATATGGATAATTTAAATAAGAGGAAGGAGAACATTGATTTGGATTATCTATTGCATCATTCATTATATTATTATACCAATTATTACTGGATATTGATATTGTTGTTAAATTTAGTATATGAGGTAATAATGATATACAATAAAATTCATAAATATTATGCATATTATATTCATTAAATAATTTATTAAAATTTCCACTATCATCACTATTACAACCAGAAGATAACGATACTATAATACTATTTTTATTAGGATTACTTGTTTGAGTTGTTATACGATTTAATGGTAAAATATTATTGATTATAAATTCACTTGTTTCATTACGATTATTAAATGCAATTATAATAGCATCAACTTCTAAATCATTTATATTACGAGGAATTAAATTGTGATTTGCTAGAGATAATTGAAAATAGTTATTAATTTCAATACCATAATTAGTATTAATATTTGTATATAATTGAAATGTTGAATAACCAGAATATAATAAATAGTCTAAGGTAGCCTCTATTTCATCATTATAACTTGCTGTATAATGATAATAAATTGACGAATCTATATTAGATGAACCATTTATAGCTACTTTCCAATTACCATTACAACTAATTGATTGTTGCCCTTTACAACAATAATTAATTAAAGTAAGTGATAAGAAAAACAATAATACATTTAAATAATATTTATGCATTTATGTTGGTATGCGCCTAAGAAACAGATTTTTATCCGTTGTTTAGATTTATTATTGAATGCCGTGATTGATTAATAATTGACTCACTTAGTAGCACTTATTTATATTGCTGATATTGATGGATAATTTATATGGAAGATGGTAGGATTGGTATTTAATAGTATGAATAGAGGTATTGTTAAAAAAAGTAACTGATAAATATATTGGGTGAATTTAAATTGATGGATTAAATTAAGGATTGGTTTTTGATGGGTCACTCACGTTTTATGATCTTTAACTTTTGTTGGATTTTGTGTCATACTATAATACATATCCTATTATTTAAGGGCTGTGGAAGGCTAAGATTATCAGTGTATACGGTAATATTGTTTTTTCTATTTCGGGTTTGTATGAAATTAAAATAATGTCTTCCCTTTGTTAACACCTTACTCCTTCAGTCAACAATTAATCCTTAAAGTTTATGGAAATGCCTTAAATATTGTTAGTACTGAAGGTTTTAGGGTGAACTTGCCGCCGCTGAACGAACACATTCATTACATAACCAACAGAAAAACAATGTATAATTTCATTTGGTTTTCGGTTGATCAATTAAGCATACAGTATCAATAATCCCATTCTAATTTAATTAGCCAAATAAGGTTTTTATTGAACAACAGTTATCAACAAAACATCAATGTAATGTATATGGTCATTACAATTCATAACTTAATCAATTTAGATAATATATGTTGCAGCTAAAACTACAAGATATTAGTCATTCCAAATGCAACGATAGTTTTTGGAATAAATTGTGCATTTCCTAATTCAATTGTTAACTATATAAAAATCAATGAATATCCGCTAATCTCCCAGAGTTAGCATTTGTTATGTCTCGAACATTTGTTACTAAATAGAATCTGTATACAGATAAAACTAATTCGTAATCAAAATTTGAAGTGCACCTATATTAATACAGGCAATCCATTGGTGATATTACAAATTCAACTATAATAATGGCTGATTTACTTAGTGGATATAGAATATCTTACAGAATGCAAAGGTTATACATAATAAATTTAATTTCGCTCTTAACATTTTAATGGAAATACAAATCAAATCTACAGTTAGTCCATAGTACTATAAAATCTAAAGCCCATTCTTACATCACTATTAAATGTGAGTTTCCACTAATATTGTATTCATTTAACCATGCTATGTGTCTACAAACGTGTTTTCCCGAGCAAACGGAATAACATGATTATCGATAACACAATGACCTACAAAGGGTTAACATTAATAATCTGAAATGTAATAAAATGAGAGGATGATGAATATTTGTGCGATTGTAACTAAATCGTTTAGCAATAATGTTAAACTCTGTAAATAACAAATTGTTACGTACTTGTACAATCAAATATTAAAATAAATAATTTCTTTATCCATATTGTTTTGAGATTTTATTGCGCTGATTTTGATTAAATTATGAAACTTATTTAATTTTACCAATTAACTTGTGCTCGAAAATTTATGCATAAATTTATTTTTTGTTACTCTTCACATTTGATATCTATAAGCATTGCTACAAATTTGTGTATTTCGTATCATTTGAACCAAACCCAGTTGTACACGAGGTTAAACCAATATTGAGACAGTACTTAAGCGAGAGACCAACAACTTTACGGTATAAAATTGTTCCAATATACGTCCTTATAGTACAAAAAAAACAGAAATACAAAAATAACTCCAAAAAAGAAACTAAGGTTGCGTTTCATTGTACTAATTCATATATTTAAGGATATTGCATATTTAATGTCAATCAATAGTACCTGCATTATAGGTTACATTCATTTTTACAATTTTTAGGGTGCCACAATTCCATACACTCATTGAAATGAATTATTTTAATGTAATCCCATTATTATTATGTTTATGCGCATTTATATTTCCGCATTTAGTTGTATTTGCTCAACAATTCCCTGGTATACCAAATACAATAGAAACAATAACAGGTTATAGTCCTAATTCAGCATTTAGTGCTAGTTTACTTGGTTATGATAAACTATTATTTACTAAACAAGATACAGTATATGAATTTTCATTAATTGAACAAAAAGTTCTAGCTATTTATACTATAAATGATCTATTTAATTATGGTGTTGAATATA
>JAULBW010011868.1:0-10966 GCA_032358265.1 Vaucheria bursata
GGGCTGGGGGGAGGCGGTGGGGGCCATGGGTGCTCCGGTCAGCGAGGGAGGTGCTTGGCGGCCTTGAGGAGGGCGGTGAAGCGCCGGGCGTAGCCGGCACCGTCGTCGCCCGGGGACTGCAGCTTCTCGGCGAGCGCCGAGCGCACGGCGACGGTCTGGCTCTCGGTGTACTTGAGGAGGCCGTCGCGGCCGTGGCGGCGACCCATCCCCGAAGCCTTCATGCCGCCCATCGGGGCGTCGATGCTGCCCCAGCCCGACGAGTAGCCGTCGTTGATGTTGACGGTGCCGGCCATCAGCCGCTCGCCGATCTTGCGGCCGACGCCCGTGTCGCCGCAGTAGACGCTGGCGTTGAGGCCGTACTCGGTGTCGTTGGCCTCCGCGACCGCCTCGTCGACCGTGGCGAACGGGTACACCGCGACCACCGGCCCGAACGTCTCCTCGCGGTGGAGGGCCATCTCGGGGGTGACCTCGGTGAGCACCGTGGGCTCGTAGAAGAACGGGCCGAGATCGGGGCGGGCGGTGCCGCCGGCCACGAGGCGGGCGCCCTTGTCGAGCGCATCGGTGACGTGCTCGGTGACCTTGTCGAGCTGGGCCTTGCTCGCCAGCGCGCCCACCTCGGGGCCATAGGCCTGCTCGGCGCCGAGCTTGAGCGCCGCCACCCGCTTGCCGAACCGATCGAGGAAGGCGGGCGCGAGTTGCTGGTCGACGTAGATCCGCTCGATCGAGATGCACAGCTGGCCGGTGTTGGCGAAGCAGGCGACCGTGGCGCCCTCGACGGCGCGGTCGAGGTCGACGTCGGCGGTGATGATCATCGGGTTCTTGCCGCCGAGCTCGGCCGAGTAGCCGACGAGGCGCTCGCCGATCTGGCCGCCGATCGTGCGGCCGGTGGCGGTGGAGCCGGTGAACATGAGGTAGTCGGCCGACTCGATGATGGCGGTGCCGACCTGGGTGCCGGGGCCGGTGATGATCTGCACCAGGCCCTTGGGGAGCCCGGCCTCCTCGAGCAGTTCGAACGCCCGCAGCGCCGTGAAGGGCGTCTGCGAGTCGGGCTTGATGACGATGCCGTTGCCGGCCACCAGCGCGGCGAGGGCGTCGGAGACGGCGAGCACCAGCGGGTAGTTCCACGGCGAGATGACGCCGACGACGCCCTTGGGCACGTGGTGCTCGGTGGCCGTCACGAGGCCGGGCATGGCGGTGAGCCGGCGCGTGGGCTTGAGGGCCCGGGGAGCGAGGCGGGCGTAGTACCGGGCCGTGATGGCCTGGTCCATGATCTCCTCGAACGCCCAGACCCGCGCCTTGCCGTTCTCGGCCTGGATGAGGTCGAGCAGCTCGTCCTGGTGCTCGAGGACGAGGTCGTGGTAGCGGAGCAGCACCTGGGCCCGCTGCTTCACCGGCGTGGCCGCCCACCGGACCTGCACCCGGCGGCACTCGGCCATCGCCGCAGCGACGTCGTCGGCCGTGCCGATCGGGACCTCGCCCAGGACCTCGCCGGTGAGCGGCGAGGTGACCGCCTTGCGCTCGCGGCCCGCAGCGACGTCGATGCGCTGCGCCAACCGGTCGGTCTCGGCGCGGCCGGGCCGCAGCGATCCGGCGGGCGCCGGCTCGGCGTCGGTGGCGGTGCGGGCGTCGGTGGCGGTCATGGGGCCTCCTGGCCGGTGGGCGAGGGCGTGCGCCGGGAACCCCAACGCTATCGGGAGGGTCGCGAACCCACGAAGGCGGGCTTCGCGCCGAGGAGGTGGCCGCGGGCGGTCGGCCCGGCCGATATCCGTGCGGCGGGCCCGGACCGGCACCGCGAGGATGGCCCATGGTGCAGCTGCCCGAGCTCCTCGAGGCCGACGACGGCCTGGTCCTGCGTCGGTGGACGGTCGCCGACGCCGGCGCGCTCGATGCGCTGGTCGCCGAGAACCTCGACCACCTCCGGCCCTACATGCCCTGGGTCGCCGAGGAGCCCAAGACGGTGGCGCAGCGGGCCGAGCTGATCTCCACCTGGGAGGCGGAGTTCCAGGCCGGGGCCACCGTGGTCTTCGGCATGTGGCTCGATGGTGAGCTCGCCGGGAGCTGCGGCCTCCACGACCGCATCGGACCGACGGGTCGGGAGATCGGCTACTGGGTCGGCCGCCGTCACCTGGGTCGAGGGCTGGCCCGGCGCTCCTCGGCCCTGCTCACCTCGGGCGCCTTCGCCGCCGAAGCGACCTTCGACGTCGTGGAGATCCACCACGACGAGACGAACCACCGGTCGCGCCGGGTCCCCGAGGCGCTCGGCTACACGGAGGTCGGCGTGATCGAGCTCACCCGCGACCTCGCGCCGGCGGAGACCGGCCGCGAGCACGTGTGGCGCGTCACCCGCCGCGAGTGGGCTGCCCTGCGGGGCTGACCGCACGGCGGGTGCGCCAACGCGCCCTCAGCGCGCGTCGGCGCACTCGGCCGTCCTGGCCGGGATCAGCCCGGGAAGGGAGCGAGGACCGCGTCGTCGCGGAAGCGGATGGCCGCGAGCTGGGTGGCCTGGCCGACGAGCGCACCGGTCGCGTCCCAGAGCTCGCACACCTCGTCGACCCGGCCGCTGCCCGCCGCCTGCGCCCGTTGGCGGACGCGCAGGGGGCCGGGGGCCGGCAGTGCCCGCAGGTAGGTCGTGAGCGAGAGCGTGGGCACCCAGCCGGACGGCGCGATGTCGAGGGTGGCCGGCGGGAGGGCGTCGAGGAAGAAGAGCATCCCGAGGGGATCGGCGGGGCGGCCGTCGGCGAACGAGATCCACCCGGCCATCTCCCCTCGTCCGGTCGGTCGGCCGCTGGCGAAGGCGAGGAAGCGTGGGTCGAGGCGGACGTCGGCGCGCTCCATGGTCGAGACCACCGTGGCCGTGCCCGGTTGCGCCGCAGGCAGGAGGACGCACTCCTCGACCGGTGCCACCGCCACCGGGGGGACCGCCGACCAGGCCGGCGCATCGTCGCCCAGCGTGCCCACCGTCAGCGCCACCTCGAGGCAGGTCCGCCCACCTTGGGCGATGGCGGCGCGGGCGTGGCTCGCGCTCCGACCGGTGCGCAGCACCTCGACGGTCACCGTCGCGGGCCCTGGATCCGGTGATCGCAGGAAGTGGGTGGTGGTGACGAGGGGGTCGGCGTGCGCGCTCCCCGCCTCGGCGAGCGCGAGCCCGACGGCGCGAGCCGCCGCGGCGACGAGGTAGCCGCCGTTGGGCTTGGGCCCGACGGTGAAGCCGGCGTCCACCGCGAGCTCGTAGGTGCCCGCGGTGCCGGTGGCCTCGACCGCGGTCGCGAGGTCGAACTCGAAGGGGTCGCTCATGGGCGCAGCGTACGCGTCGGTCCGTTGCGTGATGCAACCAACGGGTCGGGATCAGCCGGCCTCGACGACGGCCTTCATCCGTTCGAGCGTGGTGCGCATGCCGTCGCGGTTGGTCTTGCCGCGGGCCCAGCCGGCGAGCGCCCAGTAGATCTTCGTGGGCAGCTTGTTCGCGAGCCGGAACGACTCGGTCACATCGGTGCCGCCGTCGGCACCGGGCGCCAGCTCGTAGCGCCACGTGTTGATCGGGCTCTTGGCGTTGGGGACGGCGAACTCGAACACCCGCTCGGGCTCGCACTCGGTGAGCTCGGCGGGGGACCAGTAGGTCGGGCCCTTGCCGTTGCGCTTCACGTGGCCGCGGAACTTCACCCCGACCGCAGGCTCGGTGGCGCCGTCGAGCCACTCGGCCTCGAAGGTCTCCGGGCTGAACTCGCCGATGCGGGTGACGTCGGCGACGAGCGCCCACACGTCGGCGGGGGAGGCGTCCATGTGGACCGTGACCTTGTCGTGCATGGGCAGAGGCTACGGCGAGCGGGGTGCGGATCGCTCCGGTACCGTCGACCCCGCTGTCGCTTCGCCCGATCCCCCGGAGGCCGTCGATGTCCACCGATGCCGAGCTGCTCGTGAAGGAGCGGCTGACCCAGCTGCTCGACGAGGTCGACCCGAAGGCCGCCTCGATGACCGAGCTGCGCGGCCGCCAGTACGATCTCGGTCTGGCCTGGGTGCACTTCCCCGAGGGCTGGGGCGGGCTCGACCTGGCGCCCACCCACCAGCGCACGGTCGACGCCGCGCTGCGCGAGGCCGGTGCCCAGAGCCCCGACTCCCGCCACTTCTTCGGCCTCACCATGGCCGGGCCCACGGTGGCGACCCACGGCTCGGACGAGCTGCGCCAGCGCCTGCTCCGACGGATGTTCACGGGCGAGGACTCGTGGTGCCAGCTCTTCTCCGAGCCCGGTGCCGGCTCCGACCTCGCCGGCCTGGCCTGCAAGGCGGTCCGCGACGGCGACGAGTGGGTGATCACCGGCCAGAAGGTCTGGAACACGCTCGCCCACCTGGCCGACCGCGGGATGCTCGTGGCCCGGACGGACCCGAACGCTCCCAAGCACAAGGGCATGACGTACTTCGCCCTCGACATGCACGCGCCGGGGGTGGAGGTGCGGCCCCTGCGCCAGATCACCGGCGAGGCCGAGTTCAACGAGGTGTACCTGACGGAGGTCCGGGTGCCCGATGCCGACCGCATCGGCGACGTGGGTGAGGGCTGGCGGGTGGCGATGACCACCCTCTCCAACGAGCGCACCACCATCGGCGGCGGCGGAGGCGGGGTGCCGGCGCGTGGCTCGGGCGCGATCGCCGAGGCCGTGCGCATCTGGCAGGAGGAGGCGGGGCCGGCCACCAAGACCGACGTGATGCGCGACGAGCTCCTCAAGCTCTGGGTGCGCGCCGAGGTGCTGCGGATGACCAACATCCGGGCGTCGCTCAATCGCAAGGCCGGCAACCCCGGGCCCGAGGGCTCGATCGCCAAGCTCGAGTTCGCCAAGGTCAACATGGACATCTACGAGTTCTGCGTCGACCTGCTGGGCGCCGCCGGGCTCGTCGACTACGACTTCGAGATGCGCCGGGCCGAGAACCTGGGCCTCACCGGTCCCCCTGGCTCGAGCCGCAAGATGTTCCTGCGGGCCCGGGCCAACTCGATCGAGGGCGGCACCTCGGAGATCCAGCGCAACATCATCGGCGAGCGGGTGCTCGGCCTCCCGGGCGAGCCCCGCACCGACAAGGACATCCCCTGGATCGACGTGCCTCGCAGCTGATCGTCCGGCCAGCCACCGAGGCCGACGTCGCGCTCCTGGGCCCGATCGAGGTCGCGGCCGGGGCGCGCTTCCGCGAGGTCGGCATGGACGCCATCGCCGACGACGAGCCGCTGCCCGACGCGGTGCTGGTCGCCGCCGCCGAGCACGGGCGCCTCTGGGTGGCCGAGCTCGACGGTCGGGTGGTCGGCTACGCCCTGGGCGAGCTGGTCGGGCCCGACGGCGCGCAGCACCACCTCGAGCAGGTGTCGGTCGTGCCCGAGGCGGGCGGTCGCGGCGTCGGCGCAGCGCTGGTGGAGACGGTGATCGGGTGGGCCCGGGCGCAGGGTGCGACCTCGCTCACGCTGGCCACGTTCCGCGACCTGCCGTGGAACGCCCCGTGGTACGAGCGCCTCGGCTTCGCCGTGGTTCCCGAGCCGGAGCTCGACGAGGCGCTGCGGGCGGTGCGCGACCACGAGCGCGACGCGGGCCTCGACGTGTCGGCCCGGGTGTGCATGCGCCGCTCGCTCTGATCAGCGGGCGTTCACCTCGTCGTGTGGGAGCCTTCACCCGTGAGCATCGACGTCTCGCTGCAGGACCTCCCCCGCGTGCTCGACGAGCGCGGCCCGAACGCCTACCTCGTGACGGTGCGCGACACCCGGCCCCACGTGGTGGCCGTGGTGGTGGCGGCGCGCGACGGCCTGCTGGTGGTGGCCCCGGGGCGGCGGACCGGCCGCAACATCGAGGACCGCCCGCTCGTGACGCTGCTGTGGCCCACCAGCGAGGAGCATCCGAAGCACTCGCTCCTGGTCGACGGGACGGCCCGCATGTCGGACGATGGCGAGTGGCTCGAGATCACCCCGACGAGCGCCGTGCTGCACCGCGCCGGGGGCCGCCGCCGTCGCTTCGACGCCGACGGCACGTCGTAGGGGCCCCGGCCCCTCGGGGGTCAGCCCGGACCGAGTGCGGGCCCGCTCCCGCCGACGCCCCGCTGGCCGAGGTTCGCCCGGTCGGCCGCCCGCCGGCCGCCCTGCCAGCCGGCGCGGCTCGACATCGAGATCCGCTTGGTGCCCAGCCGTGGGAACCGCCGGGCGAGCTCCTCGTCGACCCGCTCCTCGCGGCTGGCGAGCACCACCGACACCGACGGACCGGCGCGCCCGCCCCGCTCGGCCTCGGCCTCGGCGATCGCCCGCTGCTCGGCCGCGGTGAGGCGCTCGCCGACGCGGAGCCCGAACGACGTGAGGAACGCGTGGCGGAAGCGCCGGGGCGTGTCGCCCGGGGGCACCTCGGCCGAGAGCACGAACCGGGTCGCCTGCACCGACAGCGACGCGTAGAGCGTGCGGACGTTGGCGAGGTCGTCGGGGAAGCCGACCACGGTGCACACCTGCGTGCCCGAGGCCCCCTTGGTGACGACCACCCGGCACCGGTTGGCCCGTCCGGCGGCGGAGAGCAGGCCCACCTTGGCCGAGGCGTAGGGGGCGGCGATCACCACCTGCTCGGCTTCCACCTCCTCCCGGGTGGCAGCGACGCCGCCGAGCATCGCCTCGTCGATGGCGTGGCGGGCCATGAGCTCCTGGGCCTTGGCGATGAGCGCCTCCGCCTCCTCGGGGAAGGTGGTGGACTCGGCCTTGTCGAGCAGGGCCTGGATGCGGGCGAGGTAGGTGTCGGCGATGGTGGACATGGTGCCTCCTGGAGGGATCCGCTGACGGCAGGGCCACCAGGATGGCGAGGGGGTGTGACAGCGAAGCCCGGGCGCGAGCGGGGCCCGGCCCTGCCGGACCGGGCCCCGCTGCGGCGCGCCGGGGCGCCACGAGGGTGGGGTGGCTCAGGAAGCGGGGAGCACCTGGACCAGCGGGGTGAACGACCCGCCGCCGAGCGAGCCGACGGCGTACACGATGGTGGTGGCGTTGGGGGCCAGCGTCACGTCGCCCTGGAAGGCCGTGACCGTGTTCGTCGCGGCGTCGGTGACCCGGATCCCGTAGGTGCCAGCGCCGACGACCGCCGTCGCCTCCTTCGGGTTCGTGAGGCCGGAGATCAGCTCCAGCGAGCCGTTCGCGATCACGTCGACCGCGGGCGCCTGGGCCAGGTGGCGCACGGTGACGCGGGCCTTGCCGGCGCCAGTGGCCGAGACGTCGTTGCGGAACGTGGTCAGCCGCGGGGCGCCGCCGTCGCTCAGGTGGGCGACCACCGACTGGTTGGAGCCGGGCCGCACGAGCAGCCAGGTCGACAGCACCGGCTTGGAGAAGCGGGGAGCGTTGGCCGGACGGATGCCGACCCAGTAGATGCCGGCCGCCAGGTCGAGCGGGCCGGCGACGGTGCCGAAGGTGACGTCCTCGAACACCTGGCTGCCGCGGGCGAGCCGGTACACGGACACGTCGACGGGGAAGCCGCCGTTGCCGGGGATGCCGTGGACGAGGGTCAGCTTGCCGGTGCTCGGTGCCTTCGACCCGGTGGTCGACGACGCCGATGCCGGCGAGACGGTCAGGGTGATGGCGGCCAGCGCTGCGATGAGCGCGGCCGCGAGGAGCTTGCGCACGGGGGCCTCCGGTGGGGTGGTGGGGGAGCCTCGGGGGTGAGGTGCCGCTCCTACGGAGCCACCGTCGACGGTGGATGACCGTTGGCCCGAGCGCGACGAGAGGCACTAGGGTGCTCCGGCCGAACGGCACCAGCGCCCGTAGCTCAATTGGATAGAGCATCTGACTACGGATCAGAAGGTTTGGGGTTCGAGTCCCTACGGGCGCGCAAGAGAGTTACGCAGGTCAGAGGCCCCTTCGGGGGCCTCTCGCCGTTGCGGGCCAGGGCTCAGTCGCCGGCCGTGCCGAACACGTGGCGGGCCATCCGGCGCGGCCAGTCGCGCCCGGGCACCCGCCCGGCCAGGGCGAGGGCGTAGAACGCACCGGTGCACGAGGCGACCGACAGCTCGACGTCGGTGTCGGCGGGCAGGGTCCCGTCGGCGACGGCGTCGCGCACGATCGCCCGGATCCGGGCCCGCCGAGGCGCGACGACCACCTCGCGGTAGCGCTCGCGCAGCTGCGGGTCGGTGCCGTCCTGGAGCATCGCGCCCACCAGCGAGATGCCCCCCGGGCGGGCCACGCCCCTGGCGAAGGCGGTCAGCTCGGCGCGCAGGTCGGCCTCGTGGTCGCCGGTCCGTGGTTGGGCGGCTGCCTCCGGCAGCGAGGCGATGGCGGCCACGGCGAGCTCGGCCTTGGTCGACCAGCGCCGGTAGACCGCGGGCCGGGTGGTGCCGGCCTCCGCCGCGATCGCCGCCACCGACATGGCCTCGTACCCGTGGATGGCCAGGTGCTCGAGCGCCACCCGGAGCACCGCGTCGTCGATGGCGCCGTCGCGGGGTCGGCCGACGGCGGACGGGGCGGGCTCGGTCATCGACCGCGACGCTAGTGCCGCGCATTCCGTTACGCTCCTGTACCGGAACGAAGCACGACCGACGACGAGGAGGACGGCATGCGGATCGCCATCATCGGTGCGGGATCGGTCGGACGGGCGCTGGCAGGTGCGTGCGCACGCGCTGGCCACGAGGTGGTGGTCGGCGTCCGGGCGCCCGACGATCCCAAGCACGCGGAGCTCGGCCTCGCCCTCGCCACGCCGGTCGACGCTGCCGCCGGCGCGAACGTGGTGATCCTCGCCGTGCCGGCGCCGACCCTCCCCGAGGTCGTGCCCGCCCTCGCGCTGGCGCCGGGCACCGTCGTCGCCGACGCCACCAACGCCGTCGGGGCGCCGCCCCCCGGCGGGTTCCCCACGGTCGGTGCGCTCGTGGCGAGCCTCGTGCCCGAGGGCGTGGCCGTGGTGAAGGCGTTCGACACCATCGGCGCGGAGCACCTGGCCACCGGCACGGTCGACGGGACCCCGGCGTTCCTCCCCATCGCGGGCGACCCTGCGGGCGTGCCCACGGTGGTCGCGCTGGCGCGCGAGCTCGGCTTCGACGCGGTGGCCCTCGGCGGCCCCGAGGCGATCCCGTTGGTCGAGGACCACGCTCGCCTCTGGATCCACCTCATGCGCACCGGCTGGGGCCGTCACTTCGGCTTCGCCGTCGTCGGGACCCCGAACCGCGGGGAGCCCTGATGCCCACGCCCCTGCCCGCGCCCGGCGACGAGCGCCTCGGCCGCCCCGAGCGGCCCGAGGCCCAGGCCTGCCTCGACGCCGTGATGACCGCCATCGCCCCGCCCGAGGGTCCCACCGAGCTCCAGCGAACCCTCATCGAGGCCGCCTTCGCATCGCTCACCGGCCACGAGATGGTGCAGACCGCCGAGGTGTCCGCCGCCGAGCTCGCGGTGGTGCTCGCCGACCGCAACGAGGCGTTCCGCACCCGCATCCTCCAGACGATGGTGCTGGGCGCGCTCGTCCTGCGGCCCCTCCCCGAGGAGGTGGCCGGCCGGGTCGAGGGGTACGCCCGCGAGCTCAGCGTCGACGACGGGATGCTCGCCGTCGCCCGTGGCTTCGCGGCCGGCCAGCTCGGCCTCGCCTCGGTCGACTTCGAGCGCAACGGCTACACGTCCGACTGGAGCCCCGAGCGCGCCGAGGCGCTCCACGCCAGCGTCGAGATCACCGATGCCTGGGATCAGGCGGTCGACGATCCGGCCCTCGCCGCGGAGTGGGCGGCGTTCGAGCACCTGCCCGCCGGCACGCTCGGCCGGAGCATGTGGGAGTTCTACCGAGCCCGGGGCTTCGAGTTCCCCGGTCGTCCCGGCTCCGCGCCGCCGCTGCTCGCCCAGCACGACTTCGTCCACGTCCTCGCCGACTACGGCACCCGCGTCGAGTCCGAGATGGAGGTCTTCGCCCTCATCGCCCGGGCCAACGACGACCCGCGCGGCTTCTCGCTGCTCGCCATGGTGGTCAGCCTCTTCGAGACCGGCTACCTCGCGGCGGGCGCCGGCCTCTTCGAGGCCTTCCCCGGCCAGCTCTCGCAGGCCGGCATGGCCGTGCGGGTGGCCGACGCCCTGCGGCGCGGCGCCGAGAGCCACGGCCTCGACGGCGCGCCCGACGTGGACCTCCTGGGCGTCGACTGGATCGCCCTGGCCGACCGTCCGGTCGCGGAGCTGCGGGCCGCCTTCGGCATCGTCCCGAAGTCTGCGGCGGCCGTCGCTGCGGGGAGCGTCGGCCCGTGGGAGCCCGGCGGCATCAGCGAGTACCAGCACGGCACCGCGCAGGCCCTCGCCGAAGCCGAGGGCCGGCCGTACGAGGCCTACGGCGCCGAGCCCTGACGATCGCCGGTCGCCCGGTGCCCGGGCCCGCTGGCCGTCAGCCCGTCAGTCGCACCACGAGGCGGGCCCGGTGGCGGTCACCGACGCGGTGCGCTCGGTGACCGCGAGCTGCACCGCGATCACGTCGCCGTCGGGCCCGAGCGTCGTCCACGAGAGCCGGTCGTCGCCCCGCTGCACCTCCCGGGCATCGGGCGGCAGCGCCGCCTCGACCCGGTCGAGGTAGGGGCCAGGATCCGTGGCACCGGCGGCCAGCAGCTGCTGCGACGGCGCCACGTCGAGGCGGGAGCCTTCGGGGTTGGTGCACCCGTCGGTCTGGTCGGGTGCCGGGGCCCAGGCCGAGCCGGTGGGCGTCGGGACCGCGCCAGCGGCACCCCGCAGGACCTCGCTGCGCTCCTGGTCCTCGCTCACGCCGTCGCCGCAGCCAGCCAGCGCGAACACGGCGATGACCAACGCGACCGCGACGGCCCGGCGGCCAGCGGCAGCGCCACCTCGGCGACGCGGCGCCCGTGCGCTCGGCGGCGCTACGCGCAGTCGCGGCACCAGGCCTCGTCGCCGTCGAACTGGGTGACGGGCTTGGTCTGGAAGCAGGCCTCGCAGCGCCGGGTGGCGACCTCGGCCTTCCTCGGCGTGGCGCGCGGCCGCGGCGCCCTCGGCGCTCGGGGGGCGCGGGCG
>JAULBW010011879.1:0-10950 GCA_032358265.1 Vaucheria bursata
TTTGCATCATAGTAAGGCAAGTTATATACATAATATATTTATACCTTTACTTCACTTCTGTTCTCTAACAGTTGGAAAAGTGTAAAATGGCACCCTGCCAATTATTGTTGATAGTTCTGGAGACCTGTTTGAAGTTGAATATATTCTAAAATATTGTAAGAGAGTGGTAAATTTAAGTTCCTTCTTTTGTGGAAGGGACATTTTGTCAATATAAATTGTTGGAAACTCAAAGAAAGTTTGTGCAACTGTTAAGAGCTTGTTAAAGATTTTTAAGATACATTTATACATATAAGATAGAGTCTGCAGCAAGAGGGGGGCTGTTTCATATTCCTGCATTAAGTAGCATCTAGAAATCAATTATGTTTGGTTAATTGTTGATAGTTGCTTGTAATCAGTTATCTTTTATATTGTTTTCTATATATTAAGTGGTTAGAAGTCTCACTTCAAATTATACAGGTTATGATTTGCAACTTCTCATCTACTAATGCATGGTAAAGTATATTCTATACATATTCCATCTTAGTTAATTTTTTCTGTTTATATGGCCATTGGTCAAACAATGTATCTCTGTCAGGATTTCTATATATTACTGCTCTAATTCCCCATTCCAGATCATGACCCGTGACCCGTTTTATCAGTCAATATCTTTTGTGAACCATTTTTTAACTCATTTTCATTCTATCCATCTATCCGTGATTTTCCAGGATTTGCTTCACAAAAACCAACAGTTCATTCCATGAAGTTTCTTAACTGACATTTCTGATTTATTCGTAATTGCAGCATTTTTGCATCACTAGCTGAAATTGGAATTCCATTTGGTTTTCTGTAAACTTCTTTGCAATTTTGAGACTCTTTGGATTTCTACAAACTATTGTGTGTTTTGCTTTCTTCTTATCACTTCTTCACTTTTTTTCTACTTCTCCCAGCAGAAGTACACTAACTCTAGTGGCACACTTGCATAGCGTACAATAAGTAGAGGTCACTACTAATATACATTCTTGCTTTACCTTTCTTCTCTTGTTTGTTGTTCCCTCGCACTGTGATTACACTCACAGCATGTTGTATGTTCTTATCTTTCTCTTTTTTTCCAACAATCTCTGTCTAATATAAAATTTTAGCAGTATTACCAACTATTCAGATGCAGAACTTTAATTCTGGCATTAATTATTTTATAAACCGGATAAAAAGTTCTTGCAGTTAAAAAATAAAATGATTGTAGCTCTATAAGCGCTACATGTCAACAAGAAGTCTACAAAACAACAAATGCAAATTATGTAAAAAGTTATATTAGCAATCACCATGAGTGATAATTAAGCAGGGCAATTACTCTTCAGCTAGCAAAAGTACGCTGCTCTTTGAATACTTTGACAAAGTACAAATATTACCAGAGTGTAATAAGAGTGAAAAAAAATGAACAATGTTTTCATTCTTTATTGGACAGATGGCCAATTATAAGAATGCCAATAGAAAAATTGGCAAAGAACTATGTGTAGAAATTTACTGTGGATATCAGGAAATTTGCGATACAGTCTAGAAATTATGAAATGACCTCTTTTCATGTAAAGTAGGTCAAGGAGTGTACTCTTGTATATGATTTGACAGCCCAATTAGATTGCAAAAGAATCAAGAGTAAATTTTGCACTTAACTTTTTTATATGTCTTCTCACTAAACCATCAATAAATATACCATTTTACATAATTGTTTTTTAGTGCTTTTACTTATTTTTTTGAAATGCTGTTCCTTTGCGTAAATCCTTGGTACAAATAATATCTTTGTGTGGGTGAATGCTTTTTATACTTTTTTAGGACAGAAGCCTTTGTACAGGTTACTTTACAATGCTTCTATAGATATTTATTATAATATTCATTTTATTGGTGCAAAACACTTCACTTAAAATTTTAAGTTCTGAAGCTGTGAATAAACTCGTGTTAGTTAAACCCTTTATTCATATTTTGCAAGAGATTTGAAATTTCATTCGATTAATTTTTAATTTATGTGACACATGCAATTGCTTGAAAACTTTTTGCCCACTATAGAAAGTGATATATAATATTATATCAAGTTCTATTTCATTAGTTAATCTGGCATCATCAATAACTTGACTTTTTTCAAAAAGAAATTTTTCTCATGCTACAAAAAGAGAATATTGGCAATTTTGCAGCTAGTAATTATACCATTACTGGAAAAATTCCAGTATAGCTCCAATGGCAACAATGTTCATGAAAATATTATCTAATAACAGATACACTAAATTAAAATCAGTTTAGTAAAGTATTCAGTAATAATATTAGTGTACATATGACTTTCCTGATTCATTGAGCTTTGCGCAAATATTCGAATAGAATGGAGTATGACAATTTTGTTCCAAATATATTCGCTACGAATTTTTCATTTAAAGGAACCTTACTGCACTTCACCTTGCATTTGGATATCTATATTTAACTTGAATTTTTATAAATCTGAAAAAAATTAAATGATATAAAATTTCAGCTTTAAAGTTCGATAGATCTTATATTTCTCATCCAAATTGCAATGATCGTTCAGAATTAATCCTTTTTGAAAATTTCAGAACTAAAAAGCTGAGCCTTTGAGCAAATTGGGTTTAAAAATGATTCTGTATCATAATTGCATAACAACTGGCCGAACTAATTTCTGTATTCGCATAAAAAAGGAACTTCATAATAAACTGTTAACGATAATAATGAATTTTCTTTCTAAAAAATACAAGAATACTGACCTTTCATTGCAGTTATATAAACGAAATGACCAATATTTTGTAGTCTTAATCCATTATATTGCAATAACAGTATGTTTAATGATTTATATTTCGTCGAAAAACTAACATTAAGGTACATGGCATACATCAATTCATTATAGCAAAGTTGCACAATAATTGTATAGATACTTCAAAAGTCAAAGTGATGTATTAACGATGAATAATGTGCTTGCATATTCTTAAAATTATTTCAAAACGTATTCGCATACTAAGAGATAAAAAAATACTAACATTTATATATTTTATATTAATATCTGATACTGCAATACGAGCATTCATAATGAAGGAACACAATTTACCGTCGTACTATAAAACTCACGCGGAACAAGTTAGAAACCAGTAGGCCAAATCTGCAAAAAAACGAATACCCATATATAAATTAGGGCATTACTCAGCAGGGGCATGCATATACACAACAGAGGAGCTCTTGCTCCTTGAATTTGAAGACTCCTGGGTCAAACTTTTCCTTCCAAATGAACCCAGGCCAAGGGACTGAATCGGCGTGCTTAAGAGGTCAGCAGACGAATGTCTGCCCCACATATGAAAAATCCTACTATGCTTATTAATTGACGTTAAATGACTTTCTTCCGGCGTATGCGGCAATCGCTTATAAGCATCACCATTACTAGCAGAAGACTCCCTAAAAGCTTGAGGGACACTAGCACTTTTGTCTATATTATCCGATGTGGTATCCATTGAGGAAGAACGGCGGAACATGCTTCCTTGTTGCTGGTTTTTCTTCCACAAAAACGACCAAAGAGGAGTGCGAGGAGAGGCACGGGATAGAGTAGGACCCTCATCATCTAGCTCATCTACTTCTGAATCTGCGTCCGAAAAACTACAATTTTCTTCGACACTGCCAAAATTGCTCTTGCAGTAGGCACCATGTTTTATATCGATACAATCCGATGAAGATTCACAATTATTTTCCCAAAGGTCTTCTTCAATTTGCAACACGGATGTACAATTTTCAGGCATCTGGGCCTCTTCCAAGTGTCTAGATAGGCTAAGCTCATCTGTGCACAGGTCGCGAGAAAGTTCTGATAGTCCGGCAGAAAATTCAGCACTATAAACTGTCTCAAACTTTTTTCTTTGACTACGGGCTTGCGCAATCATAGAAATAATATTGCTTTGTTCAATGTCATCTAATTTTTTGCGTCTTTGCTGCTCAGCCGACAAAAGTACTTCGGGGCATAGATATTCCCATGCAATGCGTTGCTGTAAAAACTCATGTTGAAGCATATCTGCCACTCCCGGCCTACACTTAGAATCCGACGTGAGGCACATTTTCAAAAAACTGCGGAAAGAATTGGAAGGCTCAAAACTCAATTTTATATTTGTTAATAGGGATCTCAAATTTTCATCCCATGTTGAAATTTGCCCTTTGATATTATTTCCATCACCACATACAATTGTGTCGGCTATTAGTGCTACGCCGAGCTGATCAAATTCGTTCTCAGCATAGGGAAGAGGGCATTTGCCTTTATTCGCTGCAGTTGCCAGTGTGAGACCGACACTCCAAATGTCTGAGTTGAACGAGTATCCCTCAAGGGCAAGTCGCTCTGGAGCCATAAATCGTCTCGTTCCTGTAGGTGAGACTAACTTGTTCTCAAACTCACCGGTTAAATCTGAACAATTTCTTTGGCGTATAACTGGAGTTGCGCTGACTGCAATACCAAAGTCTGCAAGTTTGACAGTCATTGTACCCTGAGTTAAATCACTGAGTAATATATTTCCAGGCTTCACATCCCGATGTACACGATTCAAATTTTTATTAATGAAGTCGAGAGCCTGCGTTAACCCAGAAACATGTAAATGATATGATTGTAGTACAGTAAAATTGTCATATATTTAATTGCAATGGAATCTTTCAACAACTATGCAATTTCATTGAGTTAAATTCATGAACTATTAAGTGAACAAATGTTGGAACTCATCAGTATCAAATTCATGTCTTCATCAAATTTGAATGTGATTGAGATATTTACTGTTAAGTGCATAAATTTAGGCCCACCAGAATCAATTCTAGAAAATCATGTTAGAATGATGACTAGTACCTGCAAGACTGAGAACGCTATGTGGGCTAACCATGGCTCAGGGGTAGGTAACCCGCTAGTTGCCCAATCATCTAAACTGCCGCAACATTCATATTCCATCGCAATGCTTGCTTGCTTCTTCAATTCATTGACCATACATCCATAGAATCGGCATATATATGGACATGGCGGACATGTCGAGTCATCGCCAAATGACTCCTGTAGAAGAGGAGAGCGTTGAGAACGCAAGGCGGCGATTTCGTGGTAAAATAAGCTGTGTGCTTTGACATCGTTATCGTAAGAGATTACTTTAAGTGCAACTAACTTTAAGCTGCAGATGTCAATTGCTTTAAATACTTCAGCACTTGAGCCTTCGCCCAGCTTCCCAATCTGTGAACCGATCGTATTGAAAATTACACACAGTCAACAATTAGTGCGAAATCAACATTCTTACCTTGATCAGCCGTTCGTTAATAGCGGTGACATAATTTGACGCTCCAACTGCGGAAAAGTTGCTGAAATTTGCTGGAGTTCCGGGAAAATCTGCAAGTTCAAATGACCGGACGCTACCAATGACCTGACTATCTGTATTTCTCGAGTTTAATGACTGACATGAGAGAGCACTAGAATGCTCTTCATCTAAATCTAATCTTAACATAGGCTTTGAAGCCTTCATTGAACTTGTATCTAATTCGATGACCATGGCTTTCCTTCCACGTAGTGTCGCTTCAAATTCGTCCACTGCGTATATTACTTGTTCTTCCTGATTACGCGAGTATGATGATACTTCTCTACTATCGAGAACAACATAATCTTCAACGCTCAAGATGCAGCCCATAATATAATTTTTTAGTACTTGGAATAAAATGAAGCTACTCGATTAAAATTTTATGAAGTCTAGCAATTCCATCGACATAAAAAAAGACGTTGCGCACTCGAGCGTTTTTCGCGTCAATGTCTTCTTATGGGTCAACCTATATCTTCATGCATTCAATGTGTGAATCAAGAGTAGACCTTTCACTTCGGCAAAGTGATAAAGACGTTACGGGTAAGTCGATGTATGGATCGATGTGATATATTGCAAATATGATTGGATATGTGCCAAATAAAAATTAACGAAAATTATCCCTAAAGGCGCAAAAGCACCAAGGACTTTAGTTCCACAGGGCGATATGAAACTGCTCATAATCATTTCAACCATTTCTTAGAGACTTTTCGATAAACGCATTCGTCATAGCTTTACAAATCGCTTCTGTATGATGTGTCCGTTATGATATTGCACTGTCCGTCTACTTGATGACCTTTGTATCTTAACATAGTAAGTATTATCACATTTGATCTATATTACTAAGATAACATCCATATGCTGAAATCAGTTGGCTCAATAAAACCAACAATTCTGTAATATATATTTGTTTGTCGCATTCAATTCCTGAATGTGTCATTTAAAATAAAAATAGGAAGAAATTAAGAGAAATTATATATTCTAGTATCAGTGATGATGGTATGTGATTATGGTTGACCAAAAGTAATTAGTGAAGTATGCAAAATTTTCAAAACTCCAATAAGCCCAACTTCAAAATTACATAAAATTGAAAGGCATCTACCAACTCAACATAATGTGTGTAAGCCCGCAAGCACTATTACCTCAAAAGAGCACCAGACAATGGGTCATTTGGTCTGAGATGTTACGTGGCCCGATACAGACGAAATTTTCTCATTACCATTTTTTCTCTAACATTGAAAGTAAAAGTGACAACACTGCGTAACATGCTCTTTACTGCAACAATATTGTTGCTGGACACATTACTCAATAGTTTATATTACTAACACTAGATTATTTTTAAAAAGATGTCAGTATTGTGAGATGGATACAGTAATATTTCATTGCAAAAATGTAATCCGGGATTTGATTTCTCATGTTACATTAGCAAAAATATTCACTGCTAGGACTGCAAACTATTTGATCCTCTATGTCCATATCTTTTTGTTCATACAGGTTGGCACATACTAAAGTGGATCTTGTATTTTCATTTTGATTGACATGTACATTTAAGTTACATCATTAAATACATATCTCTTTGGTTATTTGCTCATTAACAGAATCAAAAGTTAATGCTTTTGTTTGTTATTGTGTGCTAGGACTTAAGTAGATATAGTTGCACGGGTTTGAGTCAAGCAACGGTTCTAAACTCTTCCAGAACTGGGGTAAATACATTGTTGTAAGTTTCATAGTAAATACTCATAATTAGTACTACATTTATAGTAGTAACTGTAGTAGTCCGGATGCTCACATAATTTGACTTAATTTGTGTAGTTTATTTTGTATTGTGTTATTTCCGCTCAGTGACAGAAACAGCAACATTAAATAATATGTGTTTCCTGTTAACCTTTTCTTGTTATGCACTAAAATTCCTCATGGATATCTAAAATTTTGTCCTTGTTATAGCTGTAATTTTGCCTTTTCAGCTTAACCTTGTTTTTACTAACACGTTTTGATAACAAGTTCCTGACATTGTGTTCTTTTTCTTCCATTTGGTTATTTCTCTTTCATGCTTATTTGGGCAAGTTCATAAATTTGTTACATAGCACCTCAAGTTTATTTCTCAACTTCAAGGCTCCAAGCACCTAAGAGACAAATTAGTTGCATTTCTTAAGTTATTTGGAAAATATCAATAATAGCATTATGCAATATGTCCTGGCTTTGTCCTGTATTATAGTCAAGAGTAAAATTAGCAGTCCAAAATATCATTAATCATCATTGTATATGTGTAACCGAAATGACAAAACAGAACAAGAAACACAATAAAATATGCAAACAATAGGGTATTTAACATAGACAATGCTACTCTTTATATCAATCAATTTGGAACAAAAAAGTAATATAAAATCAAATGTCAAATAACGCAACATAACTCAAATCATCACATACGCCCCCTTACTGTTGACTCCATACTTGTTAAAAAGCTACTTAAAATCTGCAAACAGCTTATAACAATTAAATTTTTTTCAGGCTCCCAAGAACATTTAAGACTAGAACACGCTTTACAAAAAATAAAAAATATATTCATCAAAATGTTCTTTAAACTCAAAACATAATGAATTTCATAAAAATCTCTGATTTTGTCAACATAAATGAAAGAAGACAAATAATGTAAACTTCATGGTAAATCTGTAGTCACATAATTGTTGAAATATTTTGAAAATGAAAAGGAAAGATGCTGCAATGCTAGGATTGTAGAAAAGACAAGCAAAGATAATACAAAAGTGGAGCAAGAAAAAGAAGTAATGAAAAAAGTAATTTGATTAAAAAGGAAAAGTAAAGGCTTAAACTCATTGTAACAAAGAGTGCATTGCTACAGAAATGATTGTCTCTAAATTGAAATGAAAGTGAAGAGTAGAAGTGACAGGAAATGTAGATTGCACTTTTAAATCTGGCAGAAAGTGATGAGTTACAATTTGGCTAAGATAAAAGTGCAAATTTGTTGATAAATATCACGGAATACAAAATAAACTGCAATATGTTACTTTGAAGGAACATTAATTTGAATAGAAATGTGAAGAATAATTGATAAAGATCACAATTTTGAAATAGAGATTCAACAGCAACTGCT
The DNA here is from genome assembly GCA_032358265.1 of Vaucheria bursata. Classification (NCBI taxonomy): domain Eukaryota; class Xanthophyceae; order Vaucheriales; family Vaucheriaceae; genus Vaucheria; species Vaucheria bursata. The sequence goes on from JAULBW010011879.1 coordinate 8,428, forward strand.
AAAATCCTGACAGTAATGTCAATATTATGATAAAACTATTATGAATTTTTCTCATACTAATAGATAGTTGTAATTGATAAGCCATTGCATTGATTTTTTTAAAATTCAAAAGAGGCCTGAATGTTATTCAATAAAACTGTTACGGTTTAGGCCGTAACTAATGCCTATTTAGACAATAATAGACAAGACACAACACACAGGAAAACAGTATATATTACGCGTGAGTTGCAAAGAATGAACTTATTTGCTACTTATTATATAACAACTCAATATAAACAAGTCGTTTCATATTGACTCAAACTAAATGACTCAACCCGGTATTCTACACAATCCGGATCTTTACTTGGAAGCTTACATAATCTTCTTTTGCTGGCAAACTTACATATATGACTCCAGTAGACTAATGTAACTTAAGCTTATATCCATAATTTGCACAGAATAGAAACCTTTTGAGTGCTGAATAAAATTAAGATTTATAGCAGAGTGCCGATATGGGGAGATTTGATGCCTAGTTGGATTGTTGATAAGAAGAATAAATGTGTAAGTACTGCTCCAGTGTTACATTTAATCTTTCAGCTACCTTTCTGTTTACAGATTATAGACTGATAATAAAATCTTCAAAAATCTATAATTCTTCAAAAACAATAGCTAAAACTGTGAAACAAAAATTGATTCTTTATCAGAAAAAATATCTTCAAACAACCATGAAGTTGGGCAACATAGTTAAAGAAAAAATCTGCAAAGTTGAACTAATTAAAGTTCTTGGTACAAGTAATATATTATCTTATTTAAGTAAAACAATCTGAAATTGCAAGCATTTAGTCTACCCCCCCTCCACTATGGTTGAATCCTTGGTAAGATGCATTGAAATTTAAATCCATGGGCAAGACAAAATAGGTCATGGTGTTAGTAATCCAGCTAGTTCCTGTTAAGGTTTTGCTCTAGCTGACAATTACCAAGTACTTACATATAGTTTATGATCAAAATGAGTGGTGGGTCACTATTAAAATCTTGAGATTAGATAAAATATTTTATGTTTTCTAAATGTCCAGCAAAAGATGAATAATCAAAAGTGGTTAAAAACTTAATTTTTATGGAACCAGGAATGACTACATAATCGCAAAGTAAATGCAATAGTCTACAATGCAAAAGTTCTGGTTTTCATGAAATTAATGAAAAGATTCATCAACAGGCTATGCTTGTGCAAGTTGACCCAGTAGAATTAAAGTGTCTTACATACAAATCCCATTCAATATGAACTTTTCTTCAAGTAATAACGCTTGCTCTTGACTCTTAACTTCAGGGTCATTTGGTCAAAGCTGGTAACCTGTATGATGACTTATTGCATCAAGTTCTCTGCCTTGAACACCCAAGCAAAATTTACTCTGAATATTAAAAACTGTAAAAATTATAAACTGTCATACCTGACATTAATTATATTTGATCAGTAAAGAAAAATAAACAAAATTCCAATGCTTCATGTATACAGGACCAGGATCTACACAACTTAATAGGAAAGATCTTTACTGATTAAAACAAGCCACAATCGTAAGCAACTCTTTGTCATAAACTTCATAACTTATTTCCGGTGGTCCTAATTGTTGGGGATAATATCCGATTTGATATAAGGTACCATCATAGTTCTGTGACAAGATGCCCAATTGGAAAATCTAAAGCATTGGTTTTCACCACAAACGGTCAAGAGCTATCTGCACTTTTTAATGTCAAAGCTATCTTGAATGTGTCTTTGAACTTCTGCTTAGCTGTTGCAGTCATTATTCTAGCTGAACAGGAAGTTTTTTTACAAATTCAATAATGAAATAATTATTTAAAAATAACTTAGAACAAATTTATGGTAGAAATTTACAAGCTTAAAAAAGGGCTAAAGCATTATAACATTTAAATGGTTTGTCATTAACTAATGCTTTATACATGTTTCAAATTCATTTTAATGTCAGTCTGATTTAGAATATCCAAAAAAATTGACTTTCATAATGGAAAAAGTACACTTGAGTTTTATGTGGAGCAAATTTTGCCTTGGACATTCTAAGATCTTTTTCACATGCTCTATGTATTAAGTGTGGTCTTCTAAATACACCAGTATATTTTCCAAGTTTACTGCACAAAACACATCTAAAAATATATAGAACCTAATTCATTAGATTTTAAAGTATGGCTGGAACTTTGCTAAAGGAAAAAGCAAAAGTTAATGCTCAAAACATCAAAATCTACAGCAAAGTTCAGTTTTCTACTCATCTATTTCTTCAACTCACATTTTATACTCCATAAAGATTAATCACCGCAAATATATGAGTGTAATACAAACAGACATTTAAACATAAATCATACAGTATATATTACTGTGTTGCTAGAAGTGCTCTAGCAACGCAAGACAGACAATTATTCAATCATATGATGGACCAGTAGTAATTGCGCTGTGGCACTGTTTGTCAGGAACGCAAAATACAATGAACAAGAATGAAACATGCACATTACATTTACTGACTTGTGTTGATAGAAGTG
>JAULBW010011890.1:0-10945 GCA_032358265.1 Vaucheria bursata
GCCAAATAAACAAAACTATTCTAAAAATTAAAAGCAACCAACCTCATCAATTCCCTGGATATCTTCAATCTGAGTCAGATAATTAAAACGATAAATGGGCAGAGCTGCAATTGCCCTGCGCAGTTCTTTGTTTACTCCGGAGAGAAGCGCATAAAAAATGTTGAAATTCCTGTGGTCTTCTTTTATGTTTGTCAACCTTGAAATTTCGAGGAAAAATGCCTCTACTGTAGCTCCATGTATAGAATGCTGAGCCTCACCAAAATGTACCCCTCCACTAATCTTACCAAACGTTAGCTGAAATACTCGTCCGTAACGACTACTTGTGCGATTCAAGGGTGTTGCTGCCCCCAAAAAAGCATGAAAAATTGTATCAATATTGGCAAAAGCCATTGCAAGCTTACTCTTTTCTGAGATTTGAGATGCCGCATTAGCTTTTGATAAGGGAGGAGAAATGAAGTCCTCCCAGGAATCAGGGAGCATCCTGATGGATTTCTGAGTAGAAAAATAGGATGCATTTGAAGGAGCCAAATGGGCACCTTTACCCTCTGTACCCCTCCAACATAAATATTCCACAATCTTTGAAGTGGTTCGGGAGATTCCACTTCCACTGATGCCAGTCACCACAATGCACTGATTTTTATAATCTTTTTTCTTCCCAGAGGATATCTTAGGGGTTTTAAGCTTCATGTACTCTTCTTCAGCTAGTGTATAGGGGTGCGGAGGGAGAGAGTGAGCTAACTGCAGGTGGTTACTGGCAATTTCAATTAACGAAGGATCGGGTAAATCCTTTAAAGGATTCATACACAAAAGGATACTGCCAACGTACATGTAGCAGTGGCGTGGTTCCATTTTTGCCCTGGATTCTAATACAGCAAGTATGGCAGGCTCATTAAGTACATCATCTCTTGCAGAGTTACCCCCACAGAGTGCTAAGTTATTAATATCAGTATCTTTTCCTTCAGAGTGCATTGGTGTAAGGGCGCATTCGCGAAGATCAAGGTCCATTTCCGAACCATCGACTAAGACCCTCACACGGCATCGCCTGTGCGTGGGTCTTTCCAGTACAATTACAGCAGCCCAAACTTTTTGGGGGTGCGGTAGGTAATAGCAGCTGCCTTTAACTACTTGATCTGCTGGGACAGTAGTTGGCCTGCTCAAAATATTATCGATTTTTGAAATTTTTCAAAAGAATATTAGATACATATATTTGTTCATGCGTAATATTCAATTCACAAAATGAATACCCGTTGAAAGTTAGAGGCTAAATCATGAAAAGTATCAAAAGTATGACAGACCCAAAACCATACGATACATTGTTTGAACACTAAAAAGGGATTGTATGCTGTTTTGACCTTTTGACACCATAAGAAAATGGGATTAAACCTCAAATAAGTGGAAACAAGTATTTTCTTACAATCAGCAGTGCAGAAAAATAATATGGGCATAAACAATTAAAAAAATTGGAAGAAACAAGCACAACTCAATCTCAAAAGCGTGTTCATCAATAAATGTTCAAATATTCGACAATTAATTTATAATACTATGGCTCACAAGTAACTTTATTCCTAATTAACAGAATTACTCTATGAGAAACGAAATGAACATTAGTAAGCTGACATTGAAGAAAAAAATCGTGAGATTTTCAGATTGAGAAAAAATTTCAGAATAAAATTAATAGACTTGTACATTTATAATGAATACCAACTTTTTGAAAAACAGCAACAAAAATTTACTCGGCATTTGTTAATGGTTCAGCAAACGCTCTCGCAAATGTACCTCGATTAACATTTAAAATGGAAAAAAATAAAGTTATGGCTTCACATACATCGAATAACGATTTTTTCTATGCGATTTACCCCCAAGGCAAGATGCATACGAAGCAATTACAACTCCTTGCCAATGATAAATGGAATGATTCTTTGCGATGGTTCCCATTGTATGTCAAATTTTAGTTTTAACCGGACACAAAACGAAACATGGAATTTGAGGGAAGAATTAAAAACGTCTTAGGTATTCACCTCCAAGTAGAAGACATCACACTAGACATGTGACGACCACCAGCAGAATTACGTCTAGAACTCAATCTACGGATATTTTTATATATCGATGTGGCTGGAGAAGTTAGAGTGCAAAATAACTTGATCAATTAGAATAAATTTTCGCCAAATGAAGTGAAAATGTTGACCCAAGAAAAAGACAGTAAAACGCCGAATCTCATGAGTTTCTAACAAAAAATTGCATCATTAACGTATCCCAGCAATAGCAGTGGCGTCGTATGTTCAAACCAAGCGAATGGAAAATCTGAAAAAATATGCATCTGCAAAATAAGATGCACGGATAAATATCGGATTAAAGATAACCGTTATATAAGTTGCACATGACGGATATAACTTGTTAAACGGTACAAATATTCAGCTGTGGCCAGAATTAACCAAGATCAGAATTTTATAGGACGGAAGGTCTTAACTCAGTTTCATGGTAAGACATCCGATACAACATAAAAACAGAACCTTTAAAGCTAGTCATATCCAAGAACAATTAATATTTTAGATGTTTCTAGTAGGCTTAATGGAAAAATAAAAATATACCCCATTTCCAAAAAACAAGGAAAAAGCAATAGGATTTCCCTAAGCCATTTTCAATGTAAATTGGTAGCACCTCTGCAGAGCCAGCATATGCTTTACTGCCCAACAACTTCACAAATATACATCAATCATCAGCTTTGGGCAAAGTTAAAGGATCCCACAGGGAGGAAGAGATAGCCCATTACACTTGTTGGAAACTAAAAAACGACACGATAGTATTAATTTATTGCAAGACATATCACCTCCAGTACCTACCTCAGACAAATATCTGCTTCAAATTGTGAATGTTAATGATAGAAGCTGCTTTTTCCAACCATTTGCCTACTTTTCAGAAAAACTGGACAATGCATAACCCACCATATCTGAGGATGAATGTCTGTCATTTTGCACCAATATACATTTCTTATGTTTCTCCTTACTTGTCTTGTGATTTCTTTGTGTTGGCTTATGCTATATATTGTAGCATATTGTATTCTTTTCCTCTTGCCAATTTCTTTCACATTCATGGCTCCCAAGTTGTTTTTACCCCAGTTTTGAATGCTCAAAGTGAAAGCATAATTAATATAATATTCATTAACCTGAAAATATTCCATCCTCCTCAGATGTAATTTGTCAACTACTTTGAGCTCCCTTTAGACTTTACTGCTGAAATCTGCCCATCAATTCAAACTCCAAGTCAATTTACCTAGTGCACCAAGCTCCACTTTTGAATTTTTTCATGTCCTCAAAAAATTGTTGCGCCAATGATATTTTCCAGCTGAAATTTACTTCTACTAATTTTTATCAATGTTTATCATTTTTTGGCCATAAAATTTAACCATCAATCTTGTAACATTAAATGTAGGAAATTTTGACAATTACTATTAACAAGTATGTATCTAAGCTTTTGCAGCATATAGAACCTTTTCAGTTTCATTTATTACTTTATTGGGCAGCCATTTGTTTCAATGCATAACATATCTTGGTGCTTCGTCAAAATCTTTCATCACAACTACAAATTGATGTGCAAAGGATAAATGTAAAAAGAAACTTCTAGACTGCTACAACGTCTGAAAGACACTGTTAGAAGCTGAAAAACCAAATGTGTTGACGGAGAAAGGCCAGAACTAACCAGGCAAAAATATGCACAAAACAAGGACAAAATTCTCAATCTTCCCAATGAATTTAAGCACAAAACAAGAAGAGTTAACAGGGAAAATGTAATATTAAATGTTATTGTTTTTGCCACTGAAGTGGAAACAACATGATACAAAATACACTGCACAAATTAAGTTGAATCATGCAACATCCGGACTAGAAGTATTACTACTAAACGTTGTACTAATTATGAATAGTTACTGTGAAAATATAACATGCAACCACAAATTTGTCCCAGTACTGGGAGAGTTGGAAACTGTCACTTGATTCCAACCCCTGCAACTACATTTGCTTAAGTCCTAACAGTTACACTCTGATGCTATTCAACTATGTACTTTTAAGTGTATTGATAAATCTCTGTCAATCGGTCAAATTTAACTTCTGCAAAAGAAAAGTTAATTGAGCTCAGAATTTCAACTACTCATTTTTTAAGGCTACATATTGAACAGCTATACGCAGCAAGGAACTGACATAACTTGATATTTCTCAAGATGGAAACAAAAAAACTGGATGAAGATAGTTGATATAGCATTTGGGATACTATAACAGTTTCTAATACTATAGTTCTTTATAGACTGTAATAGCTAGGCAAAAGCTGCTGTAGCCTTGCATATCTCCAGAAAATCAATTTAGGCAAATTGAGTCACAGGTAAATGTTATGAAAATACAGCAGTGGATAGTACAAGATAAACTTCCACAAAGATATGAAAACTTGGAGCATTCTAAAATACAGTGGCTAGAGTAGAACTGGAGCTGCATGATACATGAATCAGATTGGTAAACTACATTGCACTACAAAAATGCTGGTATTTATGTTTTAGATTAAAGTAAAATGAACTGCTGTAGACTGAGTTTTACAAAAGCAACAATTACTTGAGATATGTCATGGTGTCAGAAATTAGCTCATATTACGAGTAAAATCCTTTTTTACTTATAGCTGCAGATATTCTTATTTTAAATACTCTTTAACATATCTAGTCATATTCTCAGAAGTGTTTAGTCATATTTTCAAAGTGTCTGGTTGTATTTTTAGTGTTTAGTCATATAATAATTTTAAATTAAATAACGTTGTGTTGGAGAAATGTAGTCGCTTTTTGTAATACAGGTCAAGATGTAAACCCTTGTTTAAACTATCATCCTTGTGCACTGTCTGCCTGTTTTGCCGTACGTCACAACACATAGTTTTTCTACACTTAAAGCTGTAGGTGGCATTACTTTCATACATGATTTTAAACAATAAATTTTAAAAGCTTGAGTAACAAAGCTTTTAACATTTATTAGCTACTGACTACTAGTAGTTGTGTTAGAAATCAACTTTCAAAAATATTAATTCTGTTTGTAACTGCAGTACAATTCAAGAAGATTTGTACAATTATATCATTTGTGAAGACTAGTACAATTTTAAGATTTGAGGAGAGTCACACTACAAGTTCAAGGAAAGTCACACATTTAGAGTATTTGGGTTACATTTATTTTTGTGTCAATAGAGTATTCTTGCTTCTGTTAACACAATCAGTAATTGTAGTATTTATGAGCTAATTTCTGTCTATTTTCTTTTGTGTTCTATTGATTGCACTTTTAATAGGTATCACTTTTTTTACTATACTCCCCTACCCAAGTATTTTTTTCCAAATCGATAACGTCATTCCATTTGGATATGTTCCAGGAGTGGTTTTGCATGTATTTTCATTTTGGCTTAGCTTATATACTTGCTCCAGTATGAGAAACATTAGTTTTTTGGTAAAAGCCCATGTTTTTCAGATAAGGTGCTACTTTTTTGGTATGTGTCGGGACGTACAACAAAACAGGCAAAAATGTATGAGAGTAACAACTCAATCATACATTATATCTTGACCTGTGTTGTGAGAAGTGATTACATTTCTCCAACACAACATTACTAATTTTGACCTACTATATGACTAGCCATTTATTGAGAATGTGGCTAGCATAAAAATAAAGAATGTTCCTAATAGGAACATCTGCAGCTTAAATTAAGAAAAAGGAATTTAACTTACAATATAAGTTAATTCCTGACAGTATGCTCCTCTTGGCAAGTTTTCTGTTGGTTACTGCTCCAATTCCCTTTTCAGATGTGATCCGTAACCCATTCCTGTGATCTGTACCCATCAATATTCTTCTTTACAACTCTAGGATTTCAATTCAACAGTTTATCTCCAAAATTCTTCTGGTCCTTATGGAAAGTTTGAAGAAATTATGTGATCGCATATTCCCAAACTCTGCTCTGATAGTTTCCACTTTACTCTACAATTTTTTTTATTTCTTTCAGAAGAAGTATGCTTCCCTAAGCAGCAAGCTCTTATAACATACAATAAGTAATGTCTGTATTCAATATTTTACTCTTGTTTTTTCCACCTCAACCTTTCTTTCTTTCAGAATAGTCTTGCATTGTAATCCAAATCATAGTGCATTGTATATTTTAATTCTTTTTTACCTTTTTCTTATCAGTTTGATCATGTCAACTTCTGTTATTTTACATCTAGGAAATGGTTCTCAAAGTTTCACCAAATTTAATGATACTGGCATTGCTCCCTGCAAGATTTGGGTTTTCAACAAGAGGAAGCATAAATCACATAAAGATCATGTTGTGATACAAGCTTTGATCAAAGGTCAACAATTTCACCTTAATTCAATTACCAAGGTTTTCACTCCAGTTGCAGGTGGCTGGTGTTTCATCATGTGTTTTACTGGTAATTTCAGCTGACATTACTTTGTCTATCCCACACAATATATGTGAAAAGAGTAAGAAAGTAAAATGTGCAAAACAAATAAAAACAATAGCAACAAACTGAACAAAGTAGCATGGTAAGAATATGTTATTTTAAGATATGCAAGAAGGGAGCTTCTCTGAAACTAACAATGTTACTCTGCACAGTAGCAGGGTAATTCTAGTAAAACAGAGAAGAGTGAGAGATGTTTTTAATTAATAAGTATTGAGCACAGATTGGCCAGATATTGGATTATGGGATTACTCTATTAGGAATTTATTGATGTTGGTTTGGGAAACACTGAAAAAATACTTTATGGAATTATGGAATGGTGTAGACATTAAAGATGTGGATATTGCTAGAAGGATCTTTTTTGTATGTGGGATTAAAAATATGGAGTGTGCTCCTACATTGTGACAACATAAACATGAAGCTCTAGCCATATTATGTTGCTTTGTCAACCTAGTTAAAACCAAAGAAATTGCAATTAATTTCCTTAGGACTCAAAGTATTGATGAGTTTATATCCAATGAAACTTGTGCTCTATCTATTTCAGAAGAGATGAAGCTAGAGTTGTCTACTTCACACTCACACCAGCAAAATGGCATTTTTGTGCATTTTTTAGTATACTTACTTGTATCATCTCCTACATGATGAGTGAGACAAGGTTACCTGATCACCAGTGGGCATATATGTTAGGACCATATTTGTAAGGTTTATATATATGGATATTTTGTATGTGCACAAGTCAGCCACTCCTATTAGGCAGTTTTTGTTCTATATTGAAATTTATTTTTTACATTTTGGTTGTTCCAAATTAAGGAACTACTTCAGTTAGCTTGCTTTTTTATCTATCTATCAATATACCTATTGTGCTCTGAGACTTTCAAACAGCCTTATACATAGTAAATTGTTGTATCTTAGTCCTTGTTTCTTGTTTACTTGGGTTTTGTCCCAAATCTCATTTACTCCAAATCATGAAAGTTGCTCCTGATTGCTTCAAACTCCATTCCTAACTGTTCCTAGTAGGAAAATACAAACACAACAAATAATATAAAAACAGAAATAATATTTGATATTAACCTACGTGTTGCTGAAAGTGAGATAATTTTTGCAACACACAAAACATAGCAGCATGCAGAACAGGGTTTAGTTTTTTTAAGTATCTTAAAACAAAAACTGAGTCCAAACTGAAACCAGACTGAATCTAAACTGAAACTAAACTGAAATAAAACTGAAATTGAACTGAAATCAAAACGAAACCAAAAAAAACCATGGACAAATTATACTGCAGCTACAGAATAGAATTAGCTCCCTTTGATGTTAGTTCCTAACAGTTCCTGACAATATACCTATCTGCATGCAGTACATGTACTAAATTGTACTTCAACATTGGCCAATAAAATAGCTACACCTTACTATATTTGACAAGACAAATGTCTAATTTGTAATGCCCTCCATAGTTTTGGTTGCAAAGTTTTTGTTTTCATCAAGAAATCCTGCTGCAAAAGTAAGTTTAAGCTTAACTCATAAGTTGGGATTTTCCATGGTTGTTCTCCTAATCATGCAGTTGATACTTACTATATCCTTAACCCTACTACTAATTAAATGGATATAAGTAGACCTGTCACATTCATTGAGGAATTGCCAGAAACGTGCCATCAGAAATGTGCCATCAGAAATGTGCCAATGAAAAGGAAGTAAAATTAACAAGACAGGTGCTGATGGAATAAGTACAAAATTTTGAATTACCATGAAAAATTTTAATACAAAATAAGAAGTTAATAGGAAACATGTATCATTATATGTTATTTCCATCACTAAAGTGAAAACAGCATAACGCAAAATAAACTATACAAATTAAGTCAAACTATGTGTACATGAACTACTATGGCTACTACAATACAATGCAGTGCTAATTATAAATATTTACTCCAAAACATATAACAAGGCATTTGTCTTAGTACTGAAAAAATTTGTAACCATTGCTTGATTTAAATCCACACAACTATATATGCTCAAGTCCTAACAGGAATCAACTCCAATTTTGCTACATTTAGAAACTGATTCCAATACATTGAAGGATTTAACTTGTATTCATGTTACTGAGTTTTGACCTCATCACATGGTCACTTGGAGTAGAGTTAGTGAATGGTTTGCTCCTATGCCTAACCAGTTAGAGAAAGATTATGCCTTTCTTTCCTCTGATCAGTACCTTTTGTCTATTTAGCAGTTTGAAGATGACAATACTCCCACACTTCCATGCTGCTTTAGCTGAAGATAAGAGAACTGGTATCCATCATTGGCATGATAGTATTTCAAAGAAAATGCCAGGATTGAAAAGAATTGTGTTGGCAATTTGGTGCATCTGTATCCTGGCAGACATCTTCTTGACACTTGCTATCATTTCAAAGTTATGCCAGATACTACTGGAAAACTTAAGTACAAGGCCCAATATGTTGTCAAGGGATTTTTCAGTCTTCTGGATTTTACTTTGATCTAAAATATGCACCTGCTGCATCACTCACTTCCACTCAGCTTTGTTGTGCTTGCTGCCTATAATGGGTAGAAGGCTTATACCCTTGACATTAAGATAGTCTTTCTTTAGGGCAAAATACTCAAAGATTAAAAGCTGCATATAAAGCTTCTATCTAACCCCCCTGATCATTTTAAGTCCAAGAGCACTTTGACCTATATGCTTAACAAGATCCTTTATGGTCTAAATCAAGCATCATGTGTATGGAATGAAACCTTCCATGAGGCACTTACCATAATAAGATTTACATACAGTGGAGCTAATCTATGTATATACACAGGTACTATAGATAGTGATTATGTCATGATGGTGATCCATGTTGATAATATTATTGTTACTGGTATGACTGAAAATGCAACACATACTGTGATAGCCAAAGTTCAAGAATACTTTGACATCTCTGAGGCTACCAAACTTGATTTTTTTGGGGCATAGTAGTTAAATTCATTAATGCTAGTATTATTCTCATTAACCAGAACCATTGTATTGATCAACTCCTCATCAAGTATAAGTTAGACTCTACCCATCCCCAAGATGCTCCAGCTGCCTGTGGTGGTGCATTAGAAGAATCCATCATTAATGATAATTCTTCCATCCTTCTTGATGCATAAGGTTTTGCTCTCTATCAAAGCATTGTTGGCAGTCTACTATAGATTAGCTTCAAAACTTGCCCTAACATTGCACACACTGATGCAGTTATATAGTTTAATGTCTAAGCAGACTGAGATCCATATTGTTGCAGCTAAGCAAGTTTTGTATTATCTTGAAGGGAATCCATTATTTCTAATATACTTTCTTTGACCGTCTTTTGATTCTTCTGTTCCAATCCTCACTGGTTATGCTAATGCAAACTGGGCAGGTGATCTGTGTCAGGATATCTGCCCTGTCCCCAGATACTACGACCCCTAAAACCCCCCACCTCTCGGGAGTTGATGGTTCAACGGTACGAAAATCGATTAGTAGTACCAAGGTCTTGGGTTCAAATCCCGATGCTTCCAAATATTATCATACTTAGCTATACATTCACCCAAGAATCCTAACAATCTGAACACCTGTTAGGACTTGAGTTTATAAAGTTGTGCAGGTTTAAATCAAGCAATGGTTCCAAACTGTTTCAGTACTAGGACTAATGCTTGTTATTTTTTTGTAGTAGATATTCATTACTAGTACTGCATTGTAAAGTAGTATTGGTAGTTGTTATGGACCACACAGTTCAATTTGATTTATGCAGTTTATTTTGTATCATGATGTTTTTACTTTAGTGACAGAAACAAGATCTATTAATACATGTTTCCTATCAACTTTTTTCTTTTTTTGTATTGAAATTCTTCTTGGTGATTCAAATTTCTGTACTTGTTCCATCTGCACCTTTGTCTTGTTAGTTTTACCTTATACACATTTGCATATTTTTGATAGCATGTTTCCAACAATATCTGTCAATCAACTATAGTCCATCTCTTTTTCCTTGCTGGTTGTCCTGTTACCACATTGTCAAAACGTCATCCCTTCATTCCATCATCATTAATACTTTTACTGAATCTGAATATGTCATTAAGTTATTGTTAGGAATGCCTAACATATCCCTGACTGTTAATGTACATTTTAACATATTAAAATATACATTAACATTCTATTACAAATCAAGGAATGAACTGAACAATGAATTGTGGTTATAATGATGCAGTACCCAATTCATTCCTGTCTACATTTCTACAACATCTGCTCTACTTTGACTTCTAGCATTCTTTCTGTTTTAATTCTAACATAAAAGTCATTTACCTCTAAATAGCTTTTTCTTTTTGAGTTTGTTATGCAATCCCAATAGTAATGCTACTTAAATGGACAAATGCCTTTTACAGTCAATTTGACAAATATTCAACTGTTCAATATGTGTTAGGAACCGCTATGCACCATTACTTATGGAGGATACGGATAATAGCGACAGTTCATGAATTATGATA
>JAULBW010011901.1:0-10942 GCA_032358265.1 Vaucheria bursata
TAGCAGGTGCATTTGTCAATCCAAATGGCATTACTAAGTATTCAAAGTGCCCAAATCTGCACCGAAAAGCAGTCTTCTATTCATCTCCTTCCCGGATACGTACTAAGTTATAAGCTCCTCGTAAGTCAATCTTTGTGAAGACTTAAGCCTTTGCAAATTGATGTAGTAACTTGTGGATCAAGGGAAGAGGATATCTATTTTTAACTGTTATTAAATTGAGACCACAGTAGTCAATTACCGGTCGTAGATCTCCACTCTTTTTCTTCACAAAGAATATGGGTGCTCCAGCAGGAGACTTTGAAGGCCGGATAAACCCTTTCTCCAATTGTTCATCCAAATATATACAAAGTGAATTTAATTCGAGCTCTGATAACGGATATATCGGACCATATGGCATCTTTTTTCCTGCTTGAATGTCAATACCAATGTCAAATTTGCAATGTTCTGGTAATACATCAGCAAGCTGTTTTGAAAAGATAGAGGCAAATTTATGGTACTGAACTGGTACAAGTCTCAAAATTTTTTCTGGCTGATCAGCTGAAAATAAAGTATCAATTTTTTCAAGTACAGTTTCAGCTGGATTATCAACTGGTAGCAACTTGCTCTCTACACCACATATAATAGATGATTCCATTGGTTCAGAATGTGTGGTAATTCCTTGATTCTTCTTTTTCCTTTTTAACAAAGAAAGTTTAGTAAAAAGAGTATTTATTAGGAACGCAGTAGTTAAAACACAAAAGGAAACGGACAATAATTGGTATAGATATGTTGCATTCAAATATTTTGTGTTGATAGAAGTGAGAACATTCTATCAACACAACAAAATATATGGAAGCTGATAAATGTATGACTCTCCTTGAACTTCTACCAAAGTGACTCTCCTCAAATCAAAATTGTACAAATCCTCTTGAATTGTATAATCACACAAATCTCTCTGAATTGTACTGCAGCTACAAACAGAAATAGTACTTTAGGAAGTTAATTCCTAACAGTATTCCAGTTGATATGTGGATTATATTTCTTAAGCCAGTCCATACCCAGAACAATTGGAGTGACAACTGATTGTAGAACATAGAATGTATGGGTAAACGTAACCTACTTGTTTCTCAATTCCAATGCTACAAAGCAATGGATTGTACCAGACAATAGAGGTTTTCCTTCAATATTTTCAGACGTAACAGGCTCATCCAAAGGCTGAGATGAAATGTAAGGGACTGAAGGAACTGTGCACCCACTAATAAGTGATCTGTACCTGAGTTGACTAAAGCATTTATTGATGTAATGCCTTGCCCTGCAATCATAAGTTCTACACAAAAATATGGATGCTGTTTACCAATTTGAGATGTTACGCCAATCGAATTTTGATCCATATGTGTTTTATGTTGCTTAGGGCAGGAAGCAATAATATGTTCACCCTCACCACAGTATCAACATAAATTCTCATTCATTCTTCTTTGTTGTTCATGAGAACTCAATGGACCATGATGTTGTGTAGCCCCTATGATCATATCTTCTACCCCATTATTAATGATGGGTGCAGGTCTTGCAAAGGTACAAGATTTATTGGAGAATTCCTGATGAAACTCCAAGTGTCTATTGTCAATGCAAGAAACTAACTTGAAAAATTCAGCTAGAGATGTGGGTTGTTCATAGTTACAGAGGGACCACTTTATTTTTCTACTTAGGCCTTTGTCAAACATGTCTATCAATGGGGCAGTGTTGGACCAGTTTAACTCTAAACTCAAGCACTGAAAATCGGCAATATAAAATACTACAGAATGCTGACCTTGCTTAAGTTCTAATAACTCTCTTGCTGCTTGTTGAGGTCTATTGACATCACCAAAAGTGATCTTGAAATTTTTAACAAACTGTTCATAGTTGAACAGAATTGCATGATCAGCATGAAAATACAGAAGGGCCCAGTTGAATGCCATATACTCTTCATGTAACTAATTGCAAATAGTATTTTAGATTGGTCATCAGGAAAACAAGAAACTTGAAGTTCAAAGTATATTTGGAGTTGGGCAAGAAAGGTTTCAGTTTGGTCCCTATTGCTGAAGAATTGTGCCAGAGTATCAACTTTAGGTTCTCTCTGGACAGTATTTTGTGGTACTACATGTCGATAATTAGGAATCTCACGAGCTTCTCTCAGTTCTTGTTCAGCATTGACTTGCTCCTGGCAGAGTTGTGCAATTGCTTCATTTGCTTGTTGTAACTGCTCAATTAGACTATCCAGCTGTTCATTGGTAAGGTTATGTGCCATGACTTAAGACTCTTAACAAAGAACTCAATCAATAAAGTTTGTTTCAAATTACATTTTCTGTTTGGTGTAAGGCGCTCAATCAGGGTTGTCTCTATTCACCTCCCACTAACAACCCTTTTGAACTTTTGTGACTAAGGCATAAAGGTCCGTTGCTGCTACAGTTAGAGGTAAAAAGGTCTGAGAGCTCCAAACTACTAGAGGCTTTAGTGAACCATTCCTACTTAAAAAACATTTTTTTGAAAGCAAAAGAAACCAAAAGAGTCAAGTCTAAAGATCCAATCAAGGACACAAGGAGCAAACAAAATGGTACAAGGAAGCAGAATGCCAAGTAGATGAAAGACAAAGCAAGGAACTTGAGTCTTATAGAAAAGATTACAGCAGAAAACAAAACCAAGCAGAACAGAGGCTAGAACTTTGGAATAAAAGCAGGAATACAAAAACTGAAAGGTGCTGAGTTACCAGCAATATCCTTGCAGCAAACTGTTATGAATGTGTTTCCAAACAAGACTTAAAACTATTGCAAAGAGTACATCTACACAGACATAAACTGTGTTGCTGGAAGTGAACATACTTCACAGCAATACACAAATCCTAATATTAGCCCATCACCAAAGTCCAGCAATGACTTACCATAAAACAGAATTCTGCAGTTATAAAATAGAATTAACCCCTTAAGGAATTGATTCCTAACAGTATCACATATTGAAGTTGCTGAGTACCACTGTTGCATGGAGTTTTTTTACATGATTTATTCTAAAACAGAAAATAGTATAATGATTTTAATAAGCAATTTTTGTATCTGATCTTTAGATAGTCTAACTGTGTACAATATGTTGCTTTATTTCAAATTGAAGAATTTATTGTTACAAAAGTGATTTCTATGCACAAATGCAGAAAAAAAAATCTGAAAATGAAGAAATTCTGTTAAGAATCATTACAGAAAATGATGCAGATGCTATCGTTGAAATTTCCTGCAACAATCATTTTCATAAAATGATGATAGAGTATTTATGTTAACTATTTAGTGCCAAAACTGATATTTGATTTATTATTAGTTTTTGAGCTGAATAATACTAAAATAAGAATAAGTGTCAATCAAGCACTGTTTTTGAATTTAAGTAAAGATATTTATTTTATATTTAAACTATTTCAACTACTGTTATAGTATCTGAATATAGATAGATCTAGTAAGTCATGAGCTGTTTATAAATCAAAATATAACATTGAGACATGACATAATTGCAAGGAGTCAAATGATAGAATGTAGAACTAGAAATAAATTTGAACTTTTAAGTACAAATAGCTACTTTGTAGATGTAAATTATGCCATAAAAAATTTCAGAACTACAAGCAGAAAGCTCAAAATGAATCCTGTTTAATTTGGATACTTATTAAATTTTGCAATAATAAATATTGCTGGAGGAGCACAATGATTAAAAGTGTTGATGGCCATTTAAATTTCTTGCAATGCAATTGCTGTTTCACTGTCTTCTTTACAGCTCAACATATTGTATAACTAGAATGTGATTGTTCAGATTGTAATTAAACTGTTAGGAAAATTCAAACACAACAAATAACATAAAAACAGAAATAGTATTTGATATTAACCTACTGGTGTTCCTGAAAGTGAGATGACTTTTGAAACATACAATACATAGTAGCATGAAGAATAGGGTTCAGTTCTCTAAAGTATCTTAGAACTGAAACTGAAATCAAACTGAAACCAAGCTGAAATCAAATTAATACCAAGCTGAAAACAAACTGGAACCAAACTGAAACCGAGCTGAAACCAAACTGAAACCGAGCTGAAACCAAACTGAAACCGAGCTGAAACCAAACTGAAACCAAAATAAAAATATGGACAAATCATACTACAGCTATATAGAAATTAGAAATAACCCTTAATAGAGTTATTCTTAACATAAGTATAATAAACAATTTATGATTGCAAAAACAATATTGTTTTTGTTATTTTAAATTTTTGATCCTATGCAATGCATATTTGAATAGAATAATGATATTTCAGATCAAAATATTTGGTAATCACTACAATTTTCTAAATTTGAATTGATTCAGTCTAAATTGCTGTTGTTAAATTTAATTTATGCCTAAATTTGTTTTATATGAACAATTTTTATACTGTCATGGGCATAATGTAGTATGCTTTAGAACTCATTACCTTCTATCATATTATATGTAAGCATATTCACATAATACATCCAGTCATTATGCTGTATGACCAGGAAAATACTCAAGAGACAGATATTGTGCTGCAGGTCTAAGACAATGCTCGGCCTGCACAAGACAGAATGCCAAGTGGGTATGTAGTTCAGGGGTATAGCATTATGCTAAGTGTGTCAGGATATCTGCCCCGTCCCCAGATAGTAGGACCCCTGCAGCCCCCCCTACCTCTCAAAAGTTGATGGTTCAAGAGTATGAAAATCGATTAGTAGCATTAAGGTCTTGGGTTCGAATCCTGATGCTTCCAGATATTACCGTACTTAGATATAAATTTACCCATGAATCCTAACAAAGTGGGCAGGGTATTGCAAGCAGAAATTATGCTGGATTGCAGTACTATATATAGCATGTAAAAATATCACTGCATGATCTTTGCTAAAACTGCACTGCCAACTGAGTAGAGTAGTCGAGCCACAATTATGTTAGGTATATGTCAAATAATTTAAATGTGATATATATAGATTATTTAGTTGACTAATGGTACATGCAACTAGAGTATTACTCGATCAGACAACTTTTAAAAATTCTACCAGTAAGTCGAAAGCAATCTCTAGAAAGCACCCTGAGTGTGAGCAAGGAACAGCCCACCAGTAGCATTATTTACACTAATTTCAATCTAACTAGCTTTTTCTAAGTACGGGAATGAGCGCAGATGGATCTCACAAACTGGGTGCAAATATTGAGAGGAATAATGTGTTATCACTTTAATGTATTGAAGCTGTCACTTGTACCCTAAATCCTATCTCTGTCCCCCGATGGTAATCATGTGAAACATTAGAACTTAATGAAAGAACTTATTCTGTTCAAAATTTTATTGAGAAAATAAATTTCCTAGAAAAATATTTTTGTGTAGCTCGTAAGATATTCTGCATGCGCACATGTTGTTTACTTGAGTGATTTGACGATGTTAAGATAGCATTTTTTCGCTGTTGAACCAAAATCAATAGCAGAGTGTAATGACTTCTACCGGATTTGATGTTAATTGGCAATTCCTCATAAAAACGCGACAGAACACTGTATGGCGATCATTTGAGAATAAACTGTTCCGAGAACTAGAGGAGGCACTCGGTACCCCTGGTTTGGCTAGAATAAAGCTAACTTCTACAGTTTTTCGAACCGATGGCAATGATGTCTCGTTTGTTATTGATTTTCATCAGATGGAAGTGCGCCTATTCGCCACAGATGAAGTTGGAATTATTCGCCGTAATATAGGTAAATAATTAACATATTGGAAATTGTATAAAACAGTTTACTGCCTCTATACAAGTATATTCAATTGGATGAAGCAAAACCGAGCAATTACAGTTTTGTATTTTATTTTTTATATTAGTAAGATTCCATGAATCCGCGAACTTTCGCTGAGATTTGGGAAATTCCTGATTATTTGAGGCTTAATTATTCACATTTTTCATTTCATGGCTTCTTTAACACCTAAAAAAATTTGCTTTAAATCACAATTGCTATTTTTGAACTAACTTACTACAGAAAGATCATTTCGGAGTTGGTTTGTGACCCTATTACTTTTCTGTAAATTATGAGTCAATACATTATCAAATTATTTATCTAAAAAATTAAGTTGACCAGTTACTACCAACCTCATTTCTTGTTTATAAGTCGTAAATTGAGTTTTATTTTCATCATTTTTATCTTTAAATTTAGTTCTATCCCATCATCGTTAGTAAATGACAAATAAACTAAATATATTGGCATTTTTTGACCTTTCCGTTTGTCCGCAGCTACTTGTATAGCTCCTCCAGGCGAAATTTGGAAATGCAAAGGAAGTGACGGTTATTGGAAGTCCTACAATTTAGCATCATGTGAACTTTTTCGAATTGCTCGAGATTCGGGAAGGCTAAGTACAGTGGTGTACTCATCTGATGACAGGGAAACGCATTTATTCGAGATAGATTTCGAACTGAATCATCATGTAAATTTCTCAACTAACAAACGGCACAACATTCGACTTAACACTGGAAGCCAGTTATTTCCAACAGGTAAACAAATAATATTTTTGTATCGACACAAAACTCGGCAGTTCTTTGTTTTGAAGTAAAGCTCGTATATACATTTGACATATTATATCTCATTCTCTGATGGGAGGCAGAACTAGCACAATCACTGAAATATTTATTATTAAATGTTTGTTGTCCATATTTTTGTGAGCTATTAATTTGGTTAAATAATTACTACACAAAGTTACACTGACCACAAACAATTCTGATTAGAATGTTTCAGTCTTCTTGTCAATGTATTTAGACTAAAATACTTGGCCTTCATAAAGCTAACTAACACTTTAATGATGCTCTAATTTTTGCCATATCACATTATAAAAATACATTTATAATTTTGGTTGGCAAAAATTCCTACACAGCTGTTGTCAAGAAAAATATAAAACTGAATTTTAATCATGGTACTATATCTAATATTTGTACATATGCCCAATTGTTGTTTAGTGCATGTTTCAATATCTTATCTTCCTCTCAGTATGCATTCTATTTTTATTTAGTGCGCCAAAATTCATATACTTTTTCAAATTTATGAATGCAATGTTCATATTTAAAATCTATAAATTCAAAGTCATTTTGTATATTTGCGATGAATCTTCCATATATAATTGTATTATTTCATTTTTATAGTGTTTTTTGCTTTTGTGTCAGTTGAGCTTTGTTCAGAATCTGCAAAAGAGTTAAGCAATTTAAATACTGAGGAAATGGGTGTTTTACCTGATGATGTAGAACTGGTAAGTAAGGTATTAATCGCTACATTTTGTAGGCATATATGACTATTCTGGTGATAATATATTAACAAGTTTGCATGTCAATGCATAAAACCTCCTTGGCTAGGTTATTTTTTAGAACTACCAACTTGTATTTAATACAATTTTAAAGATTTCCTTATTCATAGTTCTATTCTTAATTCTTTTTATTCTATTTTTTATCTGTCAAGGGGAATGTAGTTGATGGCATGCAAGTAAATATTAAAAAAGTAATGAAGCAGCATGTAGAGACGAGGCATATGGATGGAAAGAACTTAGTTATAGAGGATGAAAGCTATCTTGATGATAGCTTATTTGCGCAAATGCTTCATTTGTTACAGCAGTTGGAACTAAATTCTGGTGACATTAAGAAAGTCCAGAATATTCCAATTGGTGCTGGAAGATATGCTAAAGTCTATAAAGTGATACGCAATGGAGAAATCATACTAGCTAAGGTAAGAGAATGGAAGTTTTATGTATTATAACATCTTTAATTGTATTGATTATTTTCATAAATCTCCTTACCCAGATGTATTTTCAGCTGTGAGGTTTTATATCAGGGTACTTTCACCAAAGTTGGTTTAGATTTTTAACTAATATAGCTTGTTTTACAAAAAGTTGTAGTATTACTTTTGTTTTCAATATCTATTAAGCACCATTTACATTCATACATATGTATATAATTTATACTATTCATGCTCTGCATCCATTAAAATGAACAAGTCAGCTCAATTTTTTGAGTATGGCCTTGTAGAACTGCGCCTCAAACCTCAAGCTCGATACTGCTGCAGCAGCAAGCCAGTCACAGGCCAGTAAAATGTCTCTCAGGCACCTCGTAGGAAAGGAGCAGCACCAACAAGACAAGCCCATTTCCATTAGTGCTCCTAATGAGAAGGCTCTAGCAGTCCCTGCTGCTGCTCAGGTTGTTCCTGCCACCTCCCTTTTCACAGACCTGTCCCCCAGTAGCTTCCCTCATCAAACAGCAGTTCCACCCTCCCCAACGACTGTTCTCCACAACCAAAGGTTTTCCCAAGGTATACTTATTACCCAGCCCCAAAAATACTGTCCTAAGGCCCAGGCTATGCGCAGCGTTCAGCCAATACAAAGGCCGAACGCCCCTTTAGTCAAGGCTGATGCAATAAGCGCTGTGCCAATGCAGCACTTGACTGCCTCCGGTGGGCAATCCATATGGTTGTCTCCAAGAGGGCAGCGGCATGCCCAGGTAACCGAGCGCATAGGCCATGCGCAGCGCCAGGTGGTGCTGCCTGTTATCTGTGCGCCTGACTGCCAGGTAGCAGCACTCCTGGGCTACGAAGTAGGCCGGGTAGCGCATCTGTTGCATGTAGCCAAGCAAGGGGTGGACGAATTTGTTTATGTAGGTAGACAGGGCTTGCTGGGCGGCATGATACCAGGAGAAGATGCTCCTAGGGCCAGGGGCCCCTTGCATCATCTATCGGATCTAGCCATCCGACAGCGCTGTGAACAAGGAGACATTAAAAGTACACAAGCCTTGGTAATAGCATTGAATACCACAGAGGACCCAGAAGAGCGGCAAGCTCTGCAGAGCTGGGTTGGGATCTACATTGAGTGGTTCAACAAGCAGTATATCGGAAATTTAAGAAAAGATCTTATCCAAGAGTATAGCATCCTGGCTACAATCCAGGCCAATACAAATGGGCAAACAGATCTTTTGGAAAGATATCTTTTCAGTCTAACCAACAAAATCAAATCAGGCTATGACGGAGAAACTCCTCTAATAGAGGCCTTATCCTACAGCTTGAAAAATATTGATATCCGTGTGGTTAAAGAAAAAGCTGCTCAACTGATTTGTTTAAACTATGAGCTTTTAAAAAGAGTTGATTTCCATATGACTATCTTCTCAAAAGCCACCTACATCGCCCACGGTCCTGTCCTCGAGCTCCTTCATCAGATCTTAGTACTCCTACAGAACATTGATCCCGAAACCTGGAATATTATGCTAGAGGACGGGCCTTATAGCCGCTTCAAGACACAACTTGAAGCCATAGCTAAGGAGAGTCAATACTTTCCTTTTACCTATCATAGCTTGGTGCTACAACAAAGTTTGCGATGCTTGGCCAGTAGCAAATCACAAGTAGGAGAAAATTTACAGTGCGCATGGAGATTCTTTAAAGGGACAGCTTACCTACACCAAGAGGTCCATGCCCTGGTTGCACTCCCATTTGAGGTAGACACATTTCAGGGAGCATTTGAAAGTTTGCAAGCTACTTTTGAGCCCAGATGCATCACAGAAAATGAATGGTATGATTGGCTGCAGGGTATGAACCTTGCCGCTCTTTTAAGCCTGAGAAATGAACAAGGGTACGAATTCTTTGAGCAAGGGATAAAAACCATCAAAGACCAAGCAAATACTATGCGTAAGAAAGAAGAACGCAAGGTCCTACAGTATGGCATAGTGATTCAGCTCATAGAACTTGCCTTAGAGGGCACTAGCCCTAAAGTGCGGTCAGCAAGCATTGTTCATCTGTGTGAGCTTAGTGGGACAGAGGCATGGTCAGATGATCCAGCAGTGATGGAGTTACTTGTAGAGAGCCTAGCAGCAATAGCCCTACAAAAGCAGCCCAATCGAAAAAAAGAGACTGACCAAGCTAGGGTTTGCTTGGAAGCCTTGGAAAAGAGTCTGATTGAAGCAGTGCCCACAAAAAAAAGGTGGTGGCCCCTCCATCCGAAAGCTATTGCTAGAATGAGCCCTGATCAAAAAGTGCTCCAAGAGTGGCTAGGTGGTCAGACTCTTGCAGAAAAACTAAGATCAATGACAGTTCCAAAAGAAGAAGTACTAATACTAGAAAAGCTTTTTAAGAAAATTAAAACATCTCTATTATCATCCAACAACACGCAACCAAAAGCACAACCCACCTCTATACTATTAAGCCACATCAGTTTAGCAAAGCTGAAGTATTTTGTTCCTAGAGCGGAAGCGCAAGATTTGAGAAGGATTTTAGAAATAGAAGGCGTTTGTGTGGTACATGGACATGGGGGATCAGGCAAGAGCACCATGGCAGCCGAGTATGGACATGAGCAGCATGATCAAAAGCTAGTATGGTGGGTTTCAGCTGAGACAGAAAGCAAGCTGATGGAGAGCTTGGAATCCATGGCCCAAGAGCTGGAGATCCCCTATCAAGAGTTGGCAAAAAAGCATGGAAATGATCCTAGTAAACACCGCCAAGTGCTTACAAGAGCACTCTACAAGACCTTGGCAAGGCGATCTACACTGCTGATTATGGACAATGCCGAGGAAGCCAGCGTGATAGGGGACTGCTTGGGTGATAGACCTAAGAATGTACAAGTGATCATTACCACAAGAGATCCAAGAAGCTTTATAGCTCATAGCCAAGTACAGCTCCATGCCTTTAGTAAGGAGGAAGGCAGGGCATATCTCAAGAAGCGTTTTGAAACGATGCAGCGAAGGGAAAGCGAAGAGGTGCAAGACCAGCTACTAGAAGCATTAGGGTGTATCCCTCAACGGCTGGCCTTGGCCAGTGGTTATCTTCAGGAACACTGTCTCATTAGCATTGCCCGCTACCTAGAGAAGATACAAGCTTATCAAAGCAACCCAACAGCACAAAAAGGCCTTGTAATGCCTCAAGTGAGTCTAGGGCTAGAAGATGTATCTTTCCAGGGGCAGCTGCTGCTGCGCTATGGCA
>JAULBW010011912.1:0-10933 GCA_032358265.1 Vaucheria bursata
ACTCCTCCTTAGCTCAGCTGGTTAGAGCACATGACTGTTAATCATGGGGTCCTTGGTTCGAGCCCAAGAGGGGGAGCCTGTTGAAAAAAGCCACTACTTTTAGTGGCTTTTTCTTTTTTATAGCTTCCTAATTGATTGAATTTCAAAAGCAAACTTTCTACAACGCTATTGATTTGAGTGGTTCGATACTCGTTTTCAACAAACTCTAATTTTCCGAAGAATATCGAACCAAGTAGAGCATTCTTGAACTCAACTGTCCCCTCTTTGTATTTAACATCTAATGCATCTAAAACTGTTATCCCACTTAAATATTTTTCAAATTCAGACTTAACGATTTTAGAATCCTGCTCTTTAGTTGCAATGGTATCAAGAATGGTCTGACACTTTTCTTTTATTCTTTGATATGCTACAGGATCAAGTTCATCTGTAACATATTTCTCAGAGGCACTATCAAGCATACTTTGAGTTTTTAGCTTAAGTGCATTATCAGTTGCGCTCAACTCTAATCTTTCTTTTACTTGTTTTGAGAATTCGTCTTTAAGAATTTCTCTATACAAAGAAACAATGTCTTCTGGAAAAGAAAACTTTGAAAGAAATGTTTGGAATCTATCATTTACAACCTTAGCAGGAAATCTTACAGGACAGCCATTTTGGCAATGGTAGTAGTAATGATAATCCCCATTTCTGCTCCGTGATCTACTCCCCGTTAAACTTTTTCCACAACTGCACATTAAAAAAGAGCGCAATGGAAGTTCAGGGTCAAGCTTTTTGTGCGGCTTGTTAGGCGTAGAATTGCCGTTTAATATACGCTGGACTTTTTCAAATAGCTCCACAGTTATTAAAGGCTCATGTATGCCCAAAACTATTTCTTCTTTCTCACCTTGCCACTCTTCGATTCTTATCTTGCCACAATAAATAGGATTTCTTAGAATATTCGGAAATTGATTTTCGCAAACTTTCAGACCACGGGCATATAAAACCTTTCTTAGAGATTCGGTGGAATAATGACCTTTTGCAAACTCTGTAAAAGCTTCTATAATTAGTATTGAATCTTTATTAGGAACCAATATTTTTTTCCCTGTAGAATCAGGTTGAGAACTATAGCCTCTTGGAGGCGAGCCAACCGACCTGCCTTCCCTCTTAGCTTGGCGCATACCTTTTTTAGTCCTAATTCCTAATCGCTTCCTTTCTACTTCAGCCATGGTTAGAGTTAGCATGTGAGGTAATAGATTTTCTGGTACAGACAAATCTAAATCACTTTCTACATATTTTACTTCTATGCCTAATATTTTCAATTCATAAATTTCATTTAAAGCCTGTCTTGTATCTCTAGAAAATCGATCTTGTCGAGTACAGACAAAATAGCCTACCTTAAATTTTTTCTTTTTTATATCCTTGATGAATTGCTGAAATTGTGGTCGATTAAAATCTTTAGCACTATGGTCTTCCTTATAGTGATGCACAATTTCTAAATCATTCTCTTCACAATACCGCTTCAAGGATCGCTCCTGCTCTCTCAGACTATAGCCGAAATTAGCTTGGTCTTCCGTGGATACTCTAGAATAAATTACCGCTTTATTCATATATGTATTTTTTTTAGTGACTCTTAAAATAAAATTCATCCAACTCCAATTGAGCTATGTGATATAAAAAAGATATTAGTTGCGAAATCTCTTCCTCAGAAAAGTTCTTATCTCCTTTCAATTTCTTCCTGCACATACTTACTGTTACCATGATTTCACAACTAGATTATTAGACAATATTCTTTCACCTCTGCTTTTTCTTCTTTATTTTTTAATGAAGAAAAGACATAGTTTTCCTGTTCAGGAATTTTATACTTCCTGTTGTCCGATTGGCTTTACTGGTGTGAGTGATTGGCGGGAAGAGAAAAGAAAAAAATTCTTGAATTGAAACTTTATTCTTTATAACTTAGTACTATCAATTAATAGAAGGTTGCAATTTCTATTCATCACTCAGGGCAGTTCGTTCATTCGGGCTGTTCTTTATTTTTACTTTTTTATTTTAATCCATGTAACTTAATTTTATTTCATTCGTATGTAACATGTATGCTATCTATTTTTTAAGCAATAAGCTCTTTTTTGAATAGGCAATAGTTACTCTAAGTATATATACGTCAAATACACATTAAAAGTTATAAGAATATCCTTTCACAAAAAAATATTTATTTGAGTTTAAATTGAACCACTCAGGTAATACTCCATTGGTGCATTTTTCCGAGTAAAAAAATAACAGATAAAAATCCCTCTCCTTAGGATTCACTTGGTAATAGCACAATATTATTTATGCACCAAAACGTTAATCGAGAATACGGAAAATCAGTAAAAGGAATTTCCTGACGAACCAGTTCATTTTTATTTCCATCCTCACAAGTAACAATAGCTTTGCTTTCACCAGTCTTTTTTAGCTGCCAGACTTGAAACTCTTCTTTTCTTAATTGGTACTGGTAACTACCTATCACCGTTAGAAACCAATAACTGGAACATGTGTTAATACACCAGCTTACCCCGTCCGTATAAATCAATCCAAGAGTATATTTATAATATTTTTCTGTACCCGTAAACTGAGTTAAATTATTTTCAAACTGCTGTTCTGTCATGGTGCATTAATTTAAAATTGAACCAAATATATGATCGTTTATTTGGTAGTGATTTTACAGGGGAGTATCCCCCTGTCATTTTGAAAATTAAGCTGCTTTTTTTCTTCCGACTTGTTTGGGGGGAGTATTATTTGAAAGGCGCTTTTCCGCCTCTCTTTCCAAGTAGCCTTCATTGCATCTTTTCTTTTTGTCCTTAGCTCCGAAAGGTCTTCCTAACTTTTTGGTTTTTCGTATTCGCCTTAGAGCTTCAAGCGTACGTTCCCGTATAAGTTCACGTTCAAAGTCACATAATGCAATCAGTAGGTTTACATATAGCTTGCCTGCTGCTGTAGTAAAATCCAACTTCTCAGAATAAGAATGAAACTCAATGTTCTTCTTTTGAAATTCCGAAAGCTCTAAGACAAGCTCAGTTGAAGACCTTGCCCAGCGGTCAAGACGGTATACAACAACACCAGCATAAACTCCGTCACGAAGCTTCTTTAAAACTTCTGATTTCACAGGTCTGGTATTTCTGCTACTTTCTGTTTCCTCGTATATATCATAGTCCCACCCATTCTGACGTGCATACTCTTCAAGTCTCATTCGTTGAGTAGCTGTTGTCTGTTCGCTTGTGCTTACCCTGCAATAAATAGCTATTCTCTTTTCCATCTTGAATCTGTTTGCAAATAAAGGGTGGTTTATTTGGTAAGTATAAAAATAGATGCTCTGCTTAAAAATAACTTTCCACTATTTATAGAAGAGTTCAGACGGGACTCTTTCATAAAAGTACATTTAGGACAGGAAATGATTCGCCTGTCCTTTTTTATTGCTACCTCAAATAGGAAGATCATCGTCATTATATACCACTTCTCTTTCTTCCAATTTAACTACTACTGCTATTTGCTGTTGTTGCATTTCCTCATAGAGAATACGGGTTTTCTTTGCAATCTCAAAAAGCAAATTCGCACCAAAGAATTTAGCCTTCATAAATTGAATCAGTTGAACAATTTGATTCTGGTTCAATCCGATCCTTGGAAAGTTGTAATCACTCAATTGACTGAATTCTAAATCATCTCTTGGAATATCTCCTTTTGTGTAGGAACTATATTGATTTAAGAACTCAGGTATATCCTTTATTAATTTATCTATTAAATCATGAGGTATAAGATCAAGTTGCTGTTTCACTTCTTCAGTAGTACCTCTAATTGCGGCATCTGAAACATCTTCTTTCGATTTAATTATTGCTATTGCATTTTGTTGTTGATTTGCTGCTACATGCTCTTCAACATAAGCAATAACATCTTTAACGATAGCACTCCCTGCACCTCTTCCCACTCTGTATTCTTTGATCCTTGCAAGTAAAACATCTACATCAGCATCAGCAACAGATATTCTCTTCAATTCTTTGCTGAGTCTTCCCTTCTGGTTATCTGTCATCAAATATTGATCTGGGAAATTTGCCCTAGTGTTCAGACATGGATAGTATTCAATTAATGTCTGAACATACGGTGCATCTTGATTTAATTGAATAGGTATTGCTGGCAATACTGCCTGTTGTTCTTGCTCATCAATTGAACAATCTTTTTCTTCATTCAATTGAACTATTGTTTGTTGTTGCTGTTGTTCTGTTGCCTTCTCTTTTTGAATTGAATCATCCACTTTTATTTGTTCAATAGCCTTGTCTTTAACTTCAATTGAAATATGATCTTCGATTTGCTCCTCTACATTTTCAACTTGAATTTCCGTAACTCCTGATTTTATATTCAACTTCTGTTGGGATTGAACCTTTATCATTTGTTTCTGTTTTGCCTCTTCAAAATAGATTATCATTTCATCTTGATGCTCCTTGAATAGTGCTGCTATTTGATCGATTGCTCCTTCATAATCAATTAGAAAGTTTTGCCTGTTGTTATACCCTCCATTAATGACTTGAATCAATCCTTTCTCACACAGCCTATCTCTTAATCTATCGTAGGTCTTTCTTCCATACTGCATTTTATCTTTCTCCTTCCAAAAGAACCACCCACAATCAAAGCGCTCAGCTTCCTGCAATAAACAACAATACATCACTGCTTCTTCATGGTCAATGAAACCAAAATTGAAGTTGTAAAAGTTTATGGTGTTGATGCCCTTTGCTGTAATTTTGTACTTTTTCACCTGCTTAACTGTACTTTCTTGTTTATTCATTTTCCTTATATGTTATGTCTATATTAAAAATTATAAAGCAAATGAAATTCAATTCCAAAAATCAGAGCTACTTTTTTAAAATAAATTTTCTTCCTTCCTACATCATAACATTAACATCATATACATTAGTATTATATAGTTAAGTTATATAGTTAATATATATGGGTGTGTACCCTTTCGGACAGAGTGAAGGAAAAACTGGACAGAGTGACTGCCTAAACTGGACAAAGTATTGTCCTAAATCGGACAGAATGATTTGCTAAAAGGGACATAATAAATTCCCGAAACGGGCAATCTGACATAAAAAAATAAACCCAAAGATGTTAATCTTTGGGTTCTGTAATCTCCAAAAAACTTCCTCCACACATAAAATTAGTCTTCCTTCTACTACGATCATCAATAATCAACCCTGACTTGAGTTTGATTATGTACCTGATTTTACCTACTTCAGGACATTCTCGCTTAATCCTTACCGTATCACAAGAAGGCTTGAATGAAACTAGAAGCTGTTTGTCCAAATAGATGCTAACCTCAGCAAGCTTCTCTCTGCCTTGCAGAACGACAAACAGTCCCTCATCCTTATCCCATTGCAATTCAATCCGTGAAGTATACGTAGGAGAAGAAAGAAACAATAATACACATGTAACAATTAATGTTTTCATAAGACTTATTTTAGTCGTTCCATCATAGAAGGTTTATTCCCATTTCGCTTACAAGCCATGTGGTAGCCGTCATAATCATACTCCTTGCTAGTAATCGGGTAACCACAGTGTCCCTTGCACTCTTTAGGGTATTCAGAAACACTTGGAGTATAACTTGAAGAACCTTTATCACCTCCACAGTATTGTACTGTCCATCCTATTAAGCACAGGAAGCCAAAACCAAGAATGAAATTCTTCAATTTTTCTTTTGTTGTTTCCTGTTGCTGCTGTTGTTGATCCTCCATGTTGTTTTTGGTTTAAATTGACTATGATATATTCTCGTCTATGCTATCAAGAAAATGGATCAATGACTGAATTCTATAAGCCCAGATTGGAAAAGAAATTGGCCTATCCTCAATCATTGCTGCCTCAAAAAACAAATCTGTAAGAGCTTTACGGTAATCTGCTACTGTTGCTTGTTGTAGCAGCTCTTCCATGCCTTGAACAATCTTATCATCCAGCCTTGATTCCTTGGAAGACCCTACCTTCTTCTTAACTTTCTTTTTCATGCTATTGCTGCTTTTTGTTCAGCATGTAATTCTTAACTACTGTACGAGCTTCAGTTAGAATCATTAAGTCCATATTGTCATCTACACGGTTATCCTTACTAAACACACGAAGGCAAGCCTCTGCATGGCAGCGACTGATTTCATGCCCTTGCAACAGCGGATAGTATTGCATTAGGGCAATTTTTAAGTATCTATAATTGGATACAAAATGTTCGAATTGCTGATAATTGGTAACAAACCGTGCACGTTTTACTGAATCAGCAAACGACTTTCCCAGTATGTTAATTCGTCGATATTCTCCTTTACCTGTAGTGCTATTAAATACAATAACAGGAATTTGGTAAAAATTATCTGAGTAAAATTCATTCTTCATTCCATGATAAATAATCAAAAAAATGAGAAGTATAAAATAAGAACCTTACCATGCCCCCCTTAAATTACGGTGCTATTTAAAGGGCTTAAATAAGCATCGTATCAAAAATTAAGCCCCCTAAAAAACCGCATTAATTATTTACGAAACGGATGTTCAAAAAAAATTTCCACCCAATTTTTGAATTTAAAATTCAGACCAGCAATAAACCACCTCTTTTGCTGGCTACAACGCTTGCAGCCATTATTTTGCTGTAGATGATTTTTTTATCTGTATGCCTATGGAGATTTTCAAACCAATGAAATATTAAAAAAAACAAGACTGCCTGGACAATATATTTACTCTAGTACACGATATTCTGATAGTGCTAATGAATAGACTTTGACACTCAAAAAAGGGTTACAGAAATCATTATTGAACAACTTAAATGCATGACAATAAATTATTTGAGTAAAATAAAAAAGCTCTTAGCAAAGCAAAAAATACATCAAAATACTCATTATCAGATTTTTACATTTCACAAATAGAACAATTTAAAAGTAATTTGCGTATAAGAACTAAATTTTAGGTAAATTGTAAATCAAATGCAGCTACTTCCAAGATATAACCACATAGGATATACTCAAGATGAGTTGGATAGGATTGGTAACACAATTATTTTTCTATCTAACAAAATTGATATTCTTTCTAAAACGAAACTATTAAAATTAGTTTACTTGCTTGATGAAGTTTCAATTAAAAAATATGGAGTTCCTTTTCTGAATTTGGAATATAAAGTATGGCAGGCAGGCCCAGTAAATGTTGAGTTATACAACGAATTGTCTTCAGGTCCTTTTTTATTGAAAAGTTATATTAAAACTGAAATTAACAATAAAAAAGAATGCTATATAAAAGCTAAAAAATCATTTGACGATGGAGAATTTTCAGATAATGACATTGAGCTTTTAGAAGAAATTTCAAGTGCATTTGGTCATTTGTCCGCAAAAAAACTAGTTGATTTGTGCCATAGACCACATACATTATGGTATAGAATTGCTAAGCAAGAAAATTTACTGCAGGCTTTTGAACAAAATCTTTTAACTACTTCCGATTTTGAAATAAATTTTGAAGATTATATTGATAGTCCAGTTGCTAAACAACAACTTGAAGAACATAAAAATTTTCTAGATTTTTCTAAAAATTTCAAAATCTAATCATGAATGTATACTGCTGGTAAAATATTATATTTTGACCCTTTTTTCTTTAAAAATGGAGGTAAATCAAAACCGAAATATTTTTTAGTACTTCATAATGATAAACAAAACACCATAATTGCGAGTCTTCCAACTCGAGGAGATTTTATACCAGACTCAATCATAAAAAAACATGGCTGTATCAATGATGATATTTCCACAATCAATTGTTATTATTTTGAAAAAGGTAAAATTATAACTACAAATAACTGGGGATTCCCTTTACCTACTTTTGCATATGGGTATCAAATTGACAGCTATCAAATTGATCTGCTAGAAAATGTTTACAAAGTCGAAGGTATTGAATACGAAATAATAGGCACTTTGAAAAAGGAAGAATTCAAAAATATCCTAAACTGCTTTTTCAATAGTAAGTCTGTTAAAAACAAATACAAGAAGATTTTGGCTGATTCCTTAAAATAACGTTACTCAATCCCTACCTCATCAATCTCCTTCATAAGCCAATTCGTCTCATTTAAAGCCACTATTGTTTTTTGATAGTGGTAGATAACATCGAGCCAAAGCATTCTATCCTTGCAATCTTTAAGTCATTTTTGGGTGGGTTGGCAACCTCTTATATAAAACTCCCAAGCTACTTGCGGAAAATTAGCAAAGTATTGCGTTTCATTAATGTAAACGTTACAAAGATCTCAAGTCATTTTCGGTAAAGGATTCGTTGTAGCCAAAATATAAAACAAATTCTTTTGTGTTATATTCAACATATTCTTTACCTGCATGACAGAGTCCTTCGGAATAAAAACCTAGCAGAAATGATAGGTTTTACCATTTAAAATGCTTCGCCTTTACCACCTCGTAGCTTAATTAAATGCTTAAAGGCTTTAATGAATCTATTTGGCAAGTCTTCATTTTCCTTAAGTACATTTTCAAATAAAAAAATACGATTGCCTTTCCAGTCAGACAATTCATTTTTAACTAAATCGCCATTTTCATTATATTTCAGGCTGTAGGATTTAATACAACCAGTTCCAGCGTTGCAAGAAAAATGAATTTCAATATATGAGCCCCTTTCAGTAATATTTATGCTCTTTGGATCAATATTTTTAGGATCGAATTCTAGAACAAAGTAACCGCTTATCGGTTGTCCTAAAATCGTTTTGGACTGGTAGCTTATATATTTCATTATTTTTTTCTCATCGTCCCAAACAAGGCTAACATTATAATATATATGATCCAAAGAAGAATAGTCTCCTTTAACTTTACTTGTCATCCAGTCAGTCGTTTCTTTTAACGTTGCGTTATCATTCTGTGCAATTAAATAAGAGAAATTGCAAAAAATAATAATAAATAAAATCGTCTTTTTCATAGTTTTATTTTTGTGTAAATATCTAGTAGCCATACCGCTAATGTTTAACATGTGCTATTTGTAGCGGTATTTAAAGATAAGAAGTTTAACGGAACAGAGTAGACAAATTACTGCGGAAAATCATATTCTATTTTACCATAAGAATTCCGCAGGAATTTGGCGAAGTATAAAAGAGCTTAACTGTTTCCTTACAAACGAACCGCTATAAATTGTATATACTGTTGGCAACAGTTTATTCTTCGACAGTAAATGCTGTTAAAAATCTAACCTCAATAAATTCTTCAAACAGCTCTTTGTATTCTGCTGATGGTGCTATATTTAGAGAATCTGACTCAAATTGATAAACTGCAAGAGGTCCTAGTTCTTCATTATATTTATCGTCTAAAAAAACTTGAGGGTTTCCATCAAAATTAATAAATACATCAAAATTTAAGCCGTTTGATTTTATTTTAATATCTTTTCTTTGCAAACAAGCCTGCACCATTTCATAACTAAAAGCACCAATTATTGCGCTTTCTTTAGTATCCAAAGTAATTACTTTTAGATTTTCCTTATTTTCTTGAAGAACTTTCATAGCTTCTATTATGAATTCATTCATAATTACTATACCCATGTTGGTGTGAATAAAACCAATTGGCTTCCATAATGGGCCATAAGGAGTAATTATATTAAACTCTAGGTTCAATTGTCGTTGTCCAACTTTAGCCCACCTATAATGTATGTCGTTTATTTCAAAATTCTTGATTGCACCTGTGAAACGCATAAACTTATATCCCTCATCAGTAATATTTCTAGTCAATACGGCACTTAATAATTGATGAATAAATGATTCTTCAACATTATTATCAAAAGAATTTTCATTGGTATTTTCAACTGTTAATTTTTTCCTTGCATTTAATTCATCGATCAATGCTCTAAAGGTCATTTGATATCTACGAAGTTGAGATGTCATATTTTCTCTAGTAAAATCATCATCTGTTTCAGAAATATAATTTTGCATAGTTTCGATTCTATGCAAATATGTTTCTATTTGTTCTTCCAGTTGTTCAACAGTTAAATCTTTTATTTCCATCTATATTTTTATTTTGTTGCCAAAATTTTATAAGAATAGTTTCTTTTTTTCAAATGTGATTATTTTCAAAGTTCTCACTTCTTATTTGACTTTATTCCATTAGTTTTTTGAAATAATTTGAAATAGTAGTGTCTTTATTTGGCGACATTATTAAATTCATTGTTTTATGAGTAATTGTGTCAAAATCTGATTGTGTGAATTGCCCTTTGAAACCCTCAGAATAAAATTCTCCGATAATATCAAAAATAGCTTTTAATTCTTCTTCAGATAAAGAACCTTGGTTATTTTCAAATTTTGTTTTTTTAATACTCTCCATAAATTGAGCAGCAACAAATGCTCCTGCTTCCAATGCAGAATCTTTATCTATTTCATCTTTTTCCGCAAGCTTTGAAATTGTCATATGCAAATCCAATGATATAGGAATTTCCATTTGTGATTTAATACTTTCCATATTTAATTGTTATTATTTCTATTAATATTTGAGGTGCATATAATTATTAATAATGCACCCTAATTATAAGCGAATGCAAAAAAACATCATACTTTCCACACGTTAAAATTTAGCTGATTATCAAATATCTATTCTTTTACAAGAAAAACAAAGCCAGCTTGTCTTTTATTAACAACTCAGCTAAATCAATAATTATAAAAAATTATGCATTGTCCCTAATAGGGATTTTATGATTTCACTACCTATTTCCCATACCATTATACCGTAAACTGAATCATGACAATCTTTATGAAATAAACATGGTCAATTATAGCCCAAAAAAGATCCGTTTCGTACAAATCACTTATAATCTATTGATAACCAATACAGCTTCTCTAAATCCTTAATGAATTGGTTCGATATTTCGACAATAGAGGGAGCAAAAAAGGTTACTAAGCAATTAGTAACCTTTTTTTATTGCAGTAAAATCTCTTTTTACTTTTTCTCTATTA